>JACEFZ010005899.1:92500-202019 GCA_014155875.1 Cepaea nemoralis | reverse complement strand
ACGAGAAGGGAGAGTGAGAGATGAGAGAGAGAGGAGATGACAGAGGAGATGAGAGAGAGAGATAGAAGGAGAGAGGGTGGACAAGAGCGAGAGGAGAGAGAGAGAGAGAGAGAACTCGAAAGTGAGTGTGTGTGTCTAGCCGTGGTCGGGGTGCGGTCGTGGCGATGTCCCTTGTGTGTGCGCGGTCCTTTCCGTGCGAGCGTGTGTGTGTGTGTGATTGAGTGTGTGTTTGTGTGATGTGTGTGTGCTACGAGAAAGTAATAAATATATGAATGTCAACCAATAAAACAAAGTAAACGTAATAAAAAATACTAAATGCCCATATGTAACAACGATGTTCAGGCCGGTCCCCTTGAGAACTTGTCAGATAATAACTTACACGCGACTGTATACAAAACGCTGCGATACTGCCATTTCTCGATCAATTTTATTCAAAGCAATCTCAAATGGTGCTAACCGGTGTTCCCGGAAGTGGCACCTCTATTACTGCAGTGCATGCCCGAGACCATGCTACGACCGCTCGTTCACGCCAACGACAGACTGAGAAAAAGATTTAATGAAGAAGTTCTCGGTAGTTGTAGCAGGTACTCACCAGGCTCGGTTGGTGTAACGACAAGACGACATCGTTACACACGCACCGCACATACAAACCCACATTTTACATCTCATATGGCTAGATTTTAAGACTATAAGGCTGCGCACTTGCGACAGTTTGCAGCCTGTCTCTGCCCCGTTGCATAAAGAAGACTCGAATGTGCGCGTAAGTCTATCACAATGAGATTGTGTTTTGAGGTTTGTTGTTTTTTAAACGTTTCTCTGAGACTTTGATCAGCAAAGCGTACTCATAAACATGTACTATTTCATAATGTACTGTGTTTCAGGATATCGCGTGAGGATTAGCTTCTCCTATAACAGTGTCACCTCGCCATACCAGTTGACAACCGACTCCCGACGTACTGAGACAACTTGTAATATACGAGTCTAGGACGATGAAGTGTAACAGTGCTTGTCCTAATCCTGACCGGTGATGGAGATGAACTCGCTAATTCGGCATCAGCACAATGGACGTTTAAGATCAGAACACGCTTGTATCTACCATTCACGTACCATGCGGACTGCTGTTGTTATATTCATTTATGAACTCTGTCTTAGGGCCTCAATAGGGTGTCCCCATTATATATGTTTCTCGCACAGACACATTACGTGTACAACATTGGAACCGACCAATTACTTCTCTTCTTTAAATGTTTGTTAATATACTGGACACAACATTACGGTCTGGTGTGTTTGTGTGTTTGTTAACTGACCTATACTGGTTTAATATAAAATTATGGGACCTATGTTGCTATCCCAATGGCCAGATAGGAACATTTCCGTGTGATGGTCTCAGATACCACAGTTAAATAAACACTTCCATTTCATGGTCTCTGATATCAATGTCAAATGTACACTTCCATTTCATGGTCTCTGATATCAATGTCAAATGTACACTTCCATTCCATGGTCTTTGACACCAACACAAATGTTACACTTCCATGTGATGGTCTCTGACACCAACACAAATGTTACATTTCCATGTGATGGTCTCTGACACCAACATAAATGTTACACTTCCATGTGATGGTCTCTGACACCAACATAAATGTTACACTTCCATGTGATGGTCTCTGACACCAACATAAATGTTACTTTTCTGTTACATTTCCATGTGATGGTCTCTGACACCAACACAAATGTTACACTTCCATGTGATGGTCTCTGACACCAACACAAATGTTACACTTCCATGTGATGGTCTCTGTCATTGGCACCTTGCCGTCTTGACAGACGATAGTTTGTGCTCTAAAAAGGCATAATAACTTTTAACTATGGCGGTAGCGAGTGTGACTGATAAGGCCAATTTGCGCTGTAAATGTCCGTTCACAGTGAGTGCATGTGAACACGTGGTCATTTCCACCATCATGCACCATCTTACGTCTCAAACGCTTGGTGTGTGACTTTTCTGCAATAATTTTCTCCTTTGACTTTATTCCATTTCTGATATTTGCCCTCCATGCAACACGTTCAGCTGCGACTTGCTCCCAATGTGCATTATCAATGCCTGTATCAATCATGTCCCGCTTACACACATCTTTGTATCGTAGTAGAGGCCGACCCTGAGATCTCTTACCCATCTGTAATTCACCAAAAAAGATATCCTTTGGTATTCTACCATCATCCATCCTCCTAAGATGTCCTATCCATCTAAGTCTACGAAGACTGAGCATGGAATAAACTGTCACACAACCTGATCTTTCCAATACTTCAGTATTTGTGATTTTGTCTTGCCACTTAATACCAAGAATTCTTCGCAGACACCGCATATGAAAGCTGTTTAAATTGTTCTCTTGGTGTGAGTAAGTTGTCCAGGTTTCACTGCCATAGAGAAGAGTACTAAGGACACAGGCTTGATAGACAAGGACTTTTGTTTTGGCAGTAAGCTTCCTGTTCTCCCAGACTCTTTTTCTTAACCTGTTCATTGTTGTTGCTGCCTTACCAATCCGGATGTTGATTTCCTGATCTAGGGATAATTTGCTATTTACCACTGATCCTAGATATGTAAAATGGTCTACTATCTCTAGTTCGGCGTCGTCAATAAAGATTGATGGTACCCCATGTGCACCTTGTGACATAATCTGTGTCTTCTTTTTGCTAATTGTTAAACCAAATTCAGAACAAGCATTGGAGAATGCAGATAGTAGACATTGCAATTCTTCCTCAGAGTGGGTCGTAACTGCAGCATCATCTGCAAAAAGCAACTCTCTGATCAGTACCCTCCTAATTTTGGTCTTAGCCTTCAATCTCTGAGCATTGTAGAGGCCGCCATCTGAGCGTGAGTGAATGTATATACCACCATCCTGATCACGAAATGCATATTTCAGTAGAAGTGAAAAGTATATTCCAAAGAGGGTGGGAGCTAGTACACAACCTTGCTTAACTCCACTCTTGATTTCAAATTCTTCAGAAGTTGCACCATCAAACTTGATTATACCCTTCATGCCTGTGTGGAACGATTCCACAATGGACAGAAGAGTTGGTGGGCAGCCAATCTTCTTTAGTGCCTTGAACAGACCCTCACGACTGACCAAATCAAATGCCTTTGTGAGGTCGATGAAGGCAATAAACAGTGGTTGATTCTGTTCACGGCATTTTTCTTGCATTTGTCGCAATGAGAATATCATATCAGTGGTAGACCGGTTCTGTCGAAAGCCACACTGTGATTCGGGGTAGACTTGATCTCCAAGGACTTGAAGTCTGCGCAGAACAATTTTGGCAAATACTTTTCCAACAATACACAGAAGTGAGATACCCCTATAGTTATTACAGTCGCTCCGATCTCCCTTGTTCTTGTACAGTGTTATGATGCTTGAATCTTTAAAATCCTGTGGGACTTGTCCTTCTCGCCAGCATAGCTCTATTAGCTGGTGGATCTGTAGAGTGAGTGTGTCTTGCCCACTCCTGATAACCTCTATTGGAATCCCATCCTTACCTGGAGCCTTGCCAGATGCAAATTTATTTATAGCACACTTAACTTCTGTTATGGTGGGAAGTGTGTCCAGGTGGTCAAGAGTTGGTAGAGCCTCTATGGCGTTAAGGGCATGATGGTCTCTGACACCAACACAAATGTTACACTTCCATGTGATGGTCTCTGACACCAACACAAATGTTACACTTCCATGTGATGGTCTCTGACACCAACACAAATGTTACATTTCCATGTGATGGTCTCTGACACCAACATAAATGTTACACTTCCATGTGATGGTCTCTGACACCAACATAAATGTTACATTTCCATGTTATGGTCTCTGACACCAACACAAATGTTACACTTCCATGTGATGGTCTCTGACACCAACACAAATGTTACATTTCCATGTGATGGTCTCTGACACCAACACAAATGTTACACTTCCATGTGATGGTCTTTGACACCAACACAAATGTTACATTTCCATGTGATGGTCTCTGACACCAACATAAATGTTACATTTCCATGTGATGGTCTCTGGCACCAACATAAATGTTACACTTCCATGTGATGGTCTCTGACACCAACATAAATGTTACATTTCCATGTTATGGTCTCTGACACCAACACAAATGTTACATTTCCATGTAATGGTCTCTGACACCAACACAAATGTTACATTTCCATGTGATGGTCTCTGACACCAACACAAATTGTTACATTTCCATGTGATGGTCTCTGACACCAACATAAATGTTACACTTCCATGTGATGGTCTCTGACACCAACACAAATGTTACATTTCCATGTGATGGTCTCTGACACCAACATAAATGTTACATTTCCATGTGATGGTCTCTGACACCAACATAAATGTTACACTTCCATGTGATGGTCTCTGACACCAACATAAATGTTACATTTCCATGTTATGGTCTCTGACACCAACACAAATGTTACATTTCCATGTAATGGTCTCTGACACCAACACAAATGTTACATTTCCATGTGATGGTCTCTGACACCAACACAAATTGTTACATTTCCATGTGATGGTCTCTGACACCAACATAAATGTTACACTTCCATGTGATGGTCTCTGACACCAACATAAATGTTACATTTCCATGTGATGGTCTCTGACACCAACACAAATGTTACATTTCCATGTGATGGTCTCTGACACCAACATAAATGTTACATTTCCATGTGATGGTCTCTGACACCAACACAAATGTTACATTTCCATGTGATGGTCTCTGACACCAACACAAATTTTTACATTTCTATGTGATGGTCAGTACAAATTTAAATTGATAGTTCAACACGTATGGCTTGGCAGCAAGTATTGTAAGCGTGTGTAGTAGTGACGCATTACAATAATGACTATTTATAGTTAAGCTGTTAATCATAATCATCAATATATGCCACGCCGACATGCCTGGGATGTCACGTCTCTGTGATTACTAGTCTTGTTTCAGATCTGTTGTTTTTTTTTTGCCTCTATGATGCCGTTGTCAAGCCATGCGTATATTTATCTCTCTGGCTTTCTCATTCTCTTTTCTCATAAATTATTCCAGTTATCATTAAGTCTTTAATGTGTATTTCTCTTCATAATGTACCAAATAATCTTGACCTTCTACGTCTAATTTCTCGAATAAATTTAAGGTTTTAATTTGTTTATTGTAGTACTTGCTCATTGGCTTTTTATGGTATTCTTTGAATTTTCGCTAAACACCTAATTTTCAGTGTCATTAGATGTTTCTAAGTTTATTTCCCCTCTAACTGCGCATGTTTCACGTCCATAAAACAGTACAAGTTCTATATAGCACTTCAACAATTCTGTTCTCATTGCCGTTTACATGCTTCCGGTGTTATCCATATTTCATGTTTACGTTCCAAAACACACATATATACATACACAAAGACAATCGCACATACACAGAAAGACACACACACACATTGTAAAACTCATAATGTTTAATACGTTCGTATCAATTTTGAGGAGTGGCTGGCCGAGTGGCTAGAACACCGGACTCTCCTTCGGGAGACCCGGGTTCGATCCCTCGGTAAGGTGTGGGAATTTTTTATGTCGGGGGCAAAAAGAAAATCCTAACCTGCACAGTTCGCGACGACTGCACCAGTCAGTCGGCCTTTACTCCTCAGGCTCAAAGACTCCTCTGCCATACACGCAAGGTACTATATCGGCAGTAAATGACAGTTTGACAGTTACTATCGACGACAGGCTGACATGGAGAAAACACATCAAAAAAGCAGTAGCAAAAGCCAGAAGGAAAATTGCCATCCTGAGAAAGCTAACTGGAACCACGTGGGGAGCCAGTGGGAAAATACTTAGCAAAGTTTACCAACAGAGCATACGACCACACTTGGAATACGGGTCAACTGCGTGGTGTTCAGCATCAAAAACTACATTGCAGGAGCTGGACAAGGTGCAAAATCAAGCTCTTAGAGTCATCACAGGAGGGATGAGATCAACCCCTATAGTAGCAATGGATAAAATGGGGAGGACACAAGCTTTAAGAGAACGCAGAGATACAAAAACACTAATACAAGCAGAAAAGTTTCTCAGCTTGCCAGGCCACCCTATGAAGAACCGATTTGAAAACTTAGCTATGGGGCGGTTGAAAAGAAGTAGTTTCATCCACCAGGCCAAACAACTCTGCAGAGAATCCATCGATCTTCCCACAGTTGGTATCCCCCTGACAACTATTCCAGAGCGAACCCCGTGGAAAGATGAGCATAGAATATCGCTACAAATCCAGTCAAAAGTGAGAGGAATATTGGACAAGGAAGAACAGAACAGTGTACAGCGCAGAACAGCCACTCTCAGCTTCCTTGATGATGAATACCCACATGACCTCTGGATCCGAGTCTACACAGATGGGTCAGCACAAAATGCTGTTCGAAATGGAGGAGCGGGAGTGTACATAGAATACCCAAATAATACTAGAGACACGGCCAGAATTCCAACAGGAAAGTACTGCCATAACTATGATGCTGAAATTGAGGCAATCAAGATAGCCACAGAGAAATTACAAAATACCAGCCATGGTACACAACCTGCAGTGATACTGACAGATGCAAAATCCGTAATAGAGGCGCTCCTGTCTGGGAAATTGCCAGTTCTGAGGACACTACTTTCTGAACTTAGCAGTCAGCGTAAGATCACCATACAGTGGATACCATCCCACTGTGGAGTCCCCGGAAACGACAGAGCTGATCGATTGGCTAAGGAAGGAGCAAAAGAAGAACAACCTGATGTGCCCATTACATACCACCAAAAGAAAAGAATGATCAAATCAATCAGAAAGCCACCAAACCTTACTCAAGACGACTACCACGTTATGGACAGATCAGAACAGGTCATTCTTCTGCGCCTCAGAACAGGACACAATAGATTACGCAACCACTTGTATACAAAATTCAAGATTGGTGACTCAGCCATGTGTACATGTGGTTTGGCGTCGCAGACAGCAGAGCACATACTCCAGGATTGCCCAAACTACAACATATCCAGGCGAACCTTCTGGCCTAGAGAGACAACAGTGGAAGATAAACTCTATGGACCGCTGAATGAACTAAAAAAGACTGTTAGATTCATACAAGAGACGACATTGCAGATGTAGACATGTTTCAAGCGAACGAAAGAAGAAGAAGAAGACTATCAAGTTTTCATAGATGTCGTTAGCATCCGTTTATCGAAGATATCGTGTAAACACACTTCTCTGTGTTTTTATGTTTACAGTCCTCCCATGCGGTATTAGTTGCATTAACACAGGTGTGAAACCTGGGATGAATTACGAGTAAGTTTCTGTTTTCTTTTACATGTAATCCCTGTTATACGTTATATGTTGGTTTTGTATGTATGGTACAGTCGGCATCGAAACCGAAGTAAGTATAATATTGTGCCCTGGTGGCATGCTCTGGCTGTTCATTGCTCAGTCTTCGTAGACATAGATGGATAGGACACGTAAGGAGGGTGGATGATGGTATAATTACAAAGGACATCTTTTTTGGTGAATTACAGATGGGTAGGAGATCTGTGGGTCGGCTTCTACTACGATACAAAGATGTGTGTAAACGGGACATGATTAATACAGGCATTGATAGTGTACATTGGGAGCAAGTCGCCGTCGAACATGTTGCATCGAGGGCAAATATCAGAAATTGAATAAAGACAAATAAGAAAATGATTGCAGATAGGTCACACACTAAGCGTGCGAGACGTAAGATTGTGCGTGATGGTAAAAAATTACCAAGTGTTTACATGCATCCATTGTGGACTAATATATACAGCGTGAATTGGTCTGATCAGTCACATTCGCTACAGCCATGGGTTTTAGTTATTATGCCTTTTTGAAGCACAATGTAACAAACTATCGTCTGCCAAGATGGCCAGGTGTAAATCAGATGACACAGTCTAAATTAAACCCGACAATAAGTATCACCGTGTGCTGTGCTGCCATGCTCTGGCTATGATTGTTCTACATCTCGAAATACCACAAAACATGGCGGTTTGCATGAGAAACTGTTTCTCCTTAATGATTATTAGTCACTTATATATAACCGATCTCTATGGCTAAGGGCTTGCGAACGCGGTTTGTAAGCCCGTATACCCGGGTTCGAAACACAGCGGTACTGGTGTTTTCGAAAAAGGTATAGGAGCCGGTCGTTCAGAAAGCAATGGCAAACTACTGAACGTAAAATTTGCCCAGGAATTACGAAAAGCGAAAATGCTGGGGTTGACTGTTACGTCCTGTGAAGGACATGCAACTTAATTTTTTTTTTAAATATATATTAGGGGCGTTCAGTTGAAACCCGTTTCAATGGCTTTATTACAAAAGTATGAGAGAAACATTAACAGGTGTGGTAGAATTAAACAAAGCATTCATTGTGAATGAATTATGCACCATGGGTTGGTCAGAAGAAGTCGACGTAGGCAGTCAGGCAAGCAACCCATTGCTTAGGTAGGTGGCGAATGCCGTCCGCAAAAAAGGATTGTGGTTGCTCACTGAACCTAGTATTTACCGCATTCATTATGTCTGCATCTGTGTGAAATCGTTGCCACTTAGGAGCTTTTTTAAGAGGTCCGAACAAATGAAAATCACATGGTGACAAATCAGGACTAAAGGAAAGGCCGGTGGTTGCAGAATTTCCCACTTCTTCATTGCTAATGCTTCCTGCACAATCTTTGCGACATGCGGACGAGCATTATCGTGTAACAAAATCACACCGCGAGAAAGCATGCCTGGTCGTTTATTCTTAATGGCTTTTTGCAGCTTGGCTAGTGTTTGCAAGTAGTGGGTAGAGTTGACATTGACACCAGTTTCTTTAAAGTCAGCCAACAATAGCCCTTCACGGTCCAAAAGTGCGCTCAGCTTAATCTTACCAGCGGAAACCCGTGACTTGAATTGTGTGGCTTTTGGTGATCCAGCATGCTTCCATTGCATGATCTCTCTTTTTCTGCTCGGCTCAAAGTGATGACACCATGATTCATCGCCTGCCACTATGCGGAAGAGTAATGCATCACCCTCCATTCTGTAACGCAGCAAGTGGCTCAGACACCATCCCATGCGTTTCTTTTTTTGGTGGTCGGTCAACATCCGTGGTACCCACTGTGAACACACTTTCCGATATTGCAGTTTCTTACGAACAACCTCTTGAATTGTCCCAATTGACACATCACATTCTATCGTTAGCGAACCTATGCTTCGACAATGGGTCATCTGTAGTGTTGCATCAGTTTTGGCGATGGTTTTTACTGTTGCAACAATATACGCTTGACCCGGCCGTTGAAGATCTGTCGCGTACTGACGTTCTTTCCGAAACATTCGTGACCAGTCTGTCACTGTTGTCTTCCACACACATTTGTTACTGTACGCTGCCTGCATCATTCGATGAATGTCCACTGGTCGACATCCTTCAAATGAAAGAAGTTGAAACACCGCTCTTTGAGCTTCTTTGGGTGGGTTGTGGATCAAAACGGCCAGCTTCTCAACGGTCAGAAACAGAACCTATGTATCATGGGACGACAAGCACGTGCTCTTTTATTCATTGGTCAGTACTTATCATATGATGATAAATATATATATAGTATATATATATATATATAATATATATATATATATATATATATATATATATATATATATATATATATATATATATATATATATATATCTATCTCATCTCATCTCATCTCATCATGTTCCTCTTGTACCTTGCAGTGTCGAGGTGAAGTATAAACATCGTGAGAGTGCCCGATTATGGGCTTCACATATAGATATTCCCATGGATTCTGCTATTCCCTCCGTTCAACGTTTACGTGGTAGGCCTCTTCCTCTGTTTCCATCTGGTATGAACATCAATGCTTCTTGTGGTATGCTGTTGACTGGTAACCTATTTGCATGGCCAAACTTGCTGCTTAAAAAAAAAAAAGTCGCTTAAAAGTCGACAGGGTCGACTTCATGGCACCGGGTTTTATCCCATATGGCTCGGTCTCTTTCCGCAGCGCGGAAAGCGTCGCACAAAGCACGAACTCCGTAGCTTTTAGCGACGACCCACAGGAGTCTCCGAAACATTTAACTCGTAAACCGAAGGGTGCGGCCTGGAATCGTACCCACAACCTTCGGATCACAAGTCAAACGGCTTGACCACTTCGCCACAGAGACTCCAACTTGCTGCTTTCTAATAAAATCTAGTGCTGCTTTAACCCCCACTTTAGTCCTGATTTCTTCATTTCTAATCCTATCTCTTCTTGATACGTTGAGTTTTCTTCTCAGGAACCTCATTTCTTGATTTATTTGGTTGTTTCGGGATTTGAGATTTAAATATTGAGCACAACCCACTACTGGCAACGCTGATCGTTTTCTGGTAAGAACCTAAGGCCTCTCCACGTCAATGTGGAAGCACTATACTCGAGTTTCGCTCTCGTTTGAGCTCGTCAGTAGACCGAAACGAGACCGCTATATATATACCGGCCTTCCTGGCCTAGAGGTTACACGACTTTCTCCGTAATCTCGTATACTCTCGTAAGTAACGTGACGTTGCGCGAAAATCGGTAGCGGTTCTCTTCCCTTCGGTAACTTACTGGGTATGTGAGCCGGTCGCTCAGAAAGCAATGGCAAACTACTGAGCGTATTCTTGCCAAGAAATCAACCATTAGCTGATATATATATATATATTATATATAATATATATATATATATATATATATAATATATATATATATATATATATATATATATATATATATATATATGTCTTGGTCAGATATGACTGAGCTACCGTATAACAGTAGGCGGTACTACCTGCTTTCTGTTAGCGCCAAACGTTGGGCGGCGCTTACTAAGCCCGACACCCCACATCGTGCCAACGGTTTGGGTGGAAGAGCGCAATTCGGAGGGTACAGGCCTTACCCTGGCGCAAGGAAATGCAACCTAAAGACAAAATGTCATGGCAGGGCAGACCAGGACCTAAGCCTTGGTTGGCGGCTGGTCTAGGATCGAAGCTCCGACAGGCGGACAGTTAGAGCATTGCTTTGTTGATCCGGCAGCTTCTGCAGTTTGTCTTGTTGCAGATATAGAGGTGTTACCTTTCCTCTGGAGTGAACTAGGCAGGCCGAGAGAGGGATAATGCTGCATGGGCAACACATGATCATTACATTTTAGCACAGGTTTTGTTCTATAGAGAGGCAATAACTCCATCCCTGGTCTTAACCGGTCTCGGAATCAAAGCGAGAGGCAACTGTTAAGGTTATAAGTTTCTGTCAATTGGCGTAGACATGGGGCGCCACGCGTTGCCTCTGCTGGTGGGAGACGCCCTACAGGTGTCACTGATACCGCCCGCCTCAAGTAGTTAAGCCCCCGGCGAATTGAGTGCTGATCCGCCACAGCTTGCCTGCTTCAATGGGTGCTTGGGGCTAGGACATAAAAAATACTAAAATGTAATATTTAAATTTACATTATCATTTATTTAGCGAGGGGACTTAACTTAAGAAAAGATATTTCAAGGGGCATAACTTTTAATAACATTGCTATATATTTTATATATAGATTGTTGCATTGTTTTCAAAGATTTATAAACTCTTTGTCTACAGTTATTTACAGGCATATGAGATATAATAAATAATGTTAAAATCTTTAAGGCATTTTCAAAGTTTTCATAAAAATAAAGCATCTATTTAAATAATGAAAATTTTCTAATGCATCTTTTTATTTTTCTTCAAAAGCACACTTTATTTTTTGTTCATATGTATGGCGTGTTACATCCACGTTGGGTATTTACGATGCCCATGTTAAACATTTCCGTAACGAGTTACTTTTCATGCATTTTAATGCTTATTGTTCTTTTGTTGTCAAAGAATTGCTTCATAAGAGATGTTGAATGAAAGAATGTATGAGAGGAAATAGAGAAAAAGGGCAGAATGTAGGACGGGCCAGCGTGCCCAATTCTTAACCCTTTGAAAATAAAGATTTTCGTTCGTTAAAAAAACTAAAAGTAATTTTTTGTGAGAGAAAGCTAGTTGCATATCGTTTGCAGTACTCTACAGTCAACTCACTGCCCACCATTTATTGGCTGTTCGTGATATCTTGGTAAGTTTACTTTAGATAAATCTCTTCCAATCATATTTTCTACTATCAATCTATCTATTCTTCTAGTCTATCTATCTTTTTAACAGGAACGGGCCGAACAAAGACAGACAGACAGACAGACAGACAGATAGATAGATAGATAGATAGATAGATAGATAGATAGATAGATAGATAGATAGATAGATAGATAGATAGATAGATAGATAGATAGATAGATAGATAGATAGATAGATAGATAGATAGATAGATAGATAGATAGATAGATAGATAGATAGATAGATAGATAGATAGATAGATCCCCGTCAAGTGTGGGCGAAGCCGGGCCGGGTCAGATAGTTTTATATATATATATATATATATATATATATATGTGTGTGTGTGTGTGTGTGTGTGTGTGTGTGTGTGTGTGTGTGTGTGTGTGTGTGTGTGTGTGGTGCTCTTTGTTTGAAACTGTTACTTGTAACAGTAATTTGGAAAGACCAGTAATGGAAGATTCTGTTCCTGAAAGAAGAGCCATAGATCAACCATTACGAAGATGAGCACAGGATACTGAAGACACCTGAGACATAAAATGCATAAGTGAGGGTAATGGTTATATAATCTGTCATCATGATGGTAGCGATTTGTCGCTGCAGGCCACATTGGGCTGATTTTCATACAATTTTATGAGTGCGTGTGTGATATTATCTAGTGAGTTATCCCGTCCCCTGCTTGACTTTGCAAAATCGGACTTCATTTGACCATCTTGTTTTTCAAATCTTCCTCATTCTGGTAATTTTGTGCGAACCGGCTCGGTCCGGGGCAGCGTGCGGTGATCAGTTCTCGATGATCAAAGATTGAAAGATCGAAGGCAGTGGGAAATGACTTGGGCCGTCACTCGGTCGTCACTATCAAACTCTGGAATAATTACCCCTTTTAAGGACGTCACAGTTTCAGAAAGATGGTCATGTGACTAGTCAGCTAGCAAAGCAGCTGTCCATGGTTTTACCCTCTCATTATTTTCATTCCTGAGGTGTTTGTCCATTGTGGGTGATAAATTATCCATGTTGTAACTTTAGAAAATAGACTGAGGCCAGGTTATGGTTATTAATTCTATATATGGTTAGATAAGTATAATTAATAAACACGTAATAACATATAAAATGGTTGTATTTCTAGTGGGTTCAACATCAAATACCAGGCTCATAATTATACAATCAATTGAAATAACATACTTAGTGACTTGTGTGAGATAAAAGATAAAATTTAAAATCATTATAACAGACAAATATCATTAGTGTCCCTAGATAGCAAGCGTAAAAATGATGCGTGCAACCAGAAAGATAAAGTTCACACAGAGGTCAACTCATGACATGTGAATTACTGTCTCGTGATAAAAGCCGATTGTCGACAAACTGCGTGCCAATATTCTAAAGTTATAGCGCGTTTCTCTGTGTCTCGTTGATTGTGATTGTTGTATCGTTAGCTTTTTCTCTTTCTATCTTTTTTCTTTCTTTCTCTTTCTCTATGTAACTCGTGTTAGTACTATCGCACGGTGGTGAAATTTGGAATATAGAGGTTTTAAATGGTGCTGAATCGATTGTGAATATCTCTGAAGTTGTAAAGAAATGTTCTAAGGCACTTTGCTTTGATGCCAACTAAGTAAACACGGGAAATGATTGGACAAATATAAACACATAACTACTACTTGTGTCAGAAATGTTACAGCTTGAAAAGCGAAACCGTGGGTATGCATGGGATGTCACAAATCTGCTTTAGTCTGCAGTAATCTCACAAAAGTGTTAACAAATATGCTACTGGCAGCTGCTGGCAGCGTATTTATTGCACAAGAGAAAATTCGGGTAGCTATATCAGAGCCCAGACTAAGAAGAGGTGCACAAGGTATTAAAATGTGTTAACCAAAGGGTAAAAATATTGGTCAAACTTATAACAATCTCGTTCAAACATATAAAAATAGGAAAATGTGTTAGTCAAATGGGAAATATATCGGTCAGACGTATAAATATCTCAACCAAATTATAAATATGTCGACCGAAATAAGAAAATGTTACCCGAAAGGTTAAAATAGTGGTCAAACCTATAAACATTTCAACCAAACTTATAAATATTAGGAACAATTTTGCTAACCAAATGTGAAAAGTTTTGGTCAAGTAAAACAAAAAAAGATTCAACCACACTTATAAATCTTTTGTCCAAACCTATAAAACAAAAAGTAGGAAACTTTGTTAACCAAATGTGACATATTATTTTTTTTTTTTTTTTTTTTTTGTTTTTTGTTTTTTGGTGGTCAAGTAAAGAGGCATTTCAACAAAACTTATAAAAAGTAAGAATCTTTGTTAACATGATGTGAAAAAAGCTTGGCCAAATTTCAACCACACTTATAATTATCTCAAGAAAGCTGATGAAATGTAGGAAAATGTGTTAATCAATTGTGAACAATGTTGGCTACATTTTAGCTAAACTTAAACATATCGCAACCAAACTTATAAACAGTTTTTCCAAACTTATAAAAGTTAAGGAAAAAGGGTCAACCAATAAGAATAATGTGGCCAAATTCAACAAAACTAATAAATATCTCAGCCAAATTTATGAAAAATAGGAATATGTATTACCCGATTCAGTGCGAAACAAAAAGCTGGTTTGCCCCAAACAGAACTTGATGGCAGAAAATTTGAAGTAGGGGTGTGCCATACAAATGATCTAAAATTGTTAAAATGGTAGCAGATTTATTGTATTATATATACAATTAAAGGAGATTGCACATGTAAAACGTTGGTATTGCTACTGTTGCTATAGGTTAGAAATATAATAATAATATTAGCAGGTGTTTTAAAAATAATTTGAAGCCAGGGGTGACAATTACGTGAAATTTCCACTTACCAATGCGCTAATGCTCAATCTCTGATTATAATCCAATGCAATTGACTTAATTATGATAACTACACAACCTTTCTACACCAATATCACTAGAACGGCTCCATGACACCCCAAAAAGAAACCACAATTAAAATATTCTTCTTCTTCTTCTACTTCTTCTTCTACTTCTTCTTCTTCTTCTTCTTCTTCTTCTTCTTCTTCTTCTTCTTCTTCTTCTTCTTCTTCTTCTTCTTCTTCTTCTTCTTCTTCTTCTTCTTCTTTTTCTTCTTCTTCTTCTTCTTCTTCTCCTTCTTCTTCTTCTTCTTCTTCTTCTTCTTCTTCTTCTTCTTCTTCTTCTTCTTCTTCTTCTTCTTCTTCTTCTTCTTCTTCTTCTTCTTCTTCTTCTTCTTCTTCTTCTTCTTCTTCTTCTTCTTCTTCTTTTTCGTTCGCTTGAAATATGTCTATAACTGCAATGTTGTCTCTTGTATGAATCTAACAGTCTTTTTCAGTTCACACAGCGGTCCATAGAGTTTATCTTCCACTGTCGTCACTCTAGGCTAGAAGGTTTGCCTAGATATGTTATATTTTGGGCAGTCTTGGAGTATGTGCTCTCTGTCTGCGACGCCAATCCACATGTACACATGATGGTGATGGAATAACTCATATATAAGCATTTATAGGAGGCCTCCCACATATACGACTTGTTTTGTACATTTATAACTACTAGCAATTGCAAATTACTGAAGTAATCTTGCTAAGAAATCACAAACAGCCAAACATTTATGGGGTTGACTGCAATTTCCAGTAAAGGATGGGCAACTAACTAACATTGGTGGATGCGTCAGAACAAGTGTTTCTATCAAAATATTGTTGCTTGCGTCAGGACTATTGTTTCATAGACTAATTAACTAGAAAATCGTTAGTGTGAACATGGACCTGCATAACAATTTAACGAAAAGACTAGATCGTTTGATAGTTCCCACCTCAAACAAGTTCATACCCAGGATGTATTAATGTGTTGATTCTAAAGTCGTGAGACTTAAACGTTGACTTCTCGCTAAGAAAGCAATGTTAGTTAGTTAGTTAGTTAGTCGACAGATCATCCTCGTTGCACATCGAACCATTCAGTCCATAAGTGCTCGGATCCCCTCCTCAGCAAATCCCGCAGCGTGTAGCGGCTAACGACGCCAGTTCTGTGTTGGTTTATCAATCTTCTTTGGCTTCCTGCGTAGTGTTCTTGTTTGGCCACCCCTCTTTTAATTTGCTGCTCCCGCAGTCTGGCCATTGTTGTAGATTCACAGTCATCACTTGGTTCTCGCAAAAGTCTCACTTCTCGTAGAGCATTCAGAATGTCAGCCTGGTCCATGGCGCGTCCGCCCTCCACAGTAGCCTCACCTGCGAGCTTGTCAGCCCGCTCATTTCCTTGTAATCCCGCATGACCTGGCACGAAGATGAAACTAATCTTTGCCTGCCGAGACCGCTTCAGAGGCAGCAACCATTCTCTTCGGATCGACCCCTCCTCTATCCTCTTGATCATGTTCATTGAGTCGCTAAGGAAACAGGCCCTAGTGAATGTCTGTGTCTCGAGCCATGTTATTGCTTTACTTACTGCCATGACTTCCATGGTCAGGCTACTTGTGGTTTCAGTGAAAGCACCAGAGTCCTCCTTCACAATTCTCCCTCCGGCCCGAGCTGTAAAGGCCCATGAGCTTCTCACATGTCGGACGACCGACCCATCTGTGTAGATGACCGCGTTACCGTCTAGCGAATTCTCGAAAATCAACGCTTGTACTTCAGCCTCAACAGCAGCCGGATTTTCTTGTCTGCATTTTCTATCTAGTTGGATGCAAAACTGAAAAGGATGTGCAGAAGTCTGTTGGCACTTGCACCCACTCCTCGCCAGGTTCTAAGTCCTCAAGTGAACACACCTGTTGAAGAATGTCTTCGGCTTGACCCATCCACGACCGTCCTCTTTTTAACCTGCTGCCCTTCACCTTCCTAATTTCACTATGCAGTGGATGTTGTGTGTTTGCGTTAATTCTGAGGTAGGCGCGTGCCCTGAAAACTTGTATTCTCTCTTCAATGGTTGGAAAATCAAGAAGGTAGCGCATCGCCCTGCATGCTGCATCTTTTGTACATCCAAGAATAATGCGCATAGCTTCATTCTGGTGTGATGAAGCTGGGGCAATGGTCAACCCAACAAAGGCAACAATGACTTGGTTCTCGTTGAATAATCATATTGTCAACACTCCAACACCAACTGTAATGCTGTGTTCAGAGACGGTGGAAAGAACGCAGGCAATGAATTACCTGGGGATACGGTTTGATCGAAGCCTTGCTTATAATGTGCACATAGACCAGGTGATAACAAAGGCCAAGCGGGGTTTGGCAGCGATGCGGGTGATGGCGGCAGCAAACTGTGAGCAGCGCCATCTATGTCTTCTGTACGAGGGGCTGGTCATGTCTGTTTTGGAGTATGCAATGGCAATCCTGACTCTCAGCCATAAGCAGATAGAAAGGATGGAAAGGATACAGAAAGCAATGTTAAACTACTCAACGTAAAATTGCACATACTATCTATCTTTGGTTAATGGTAACGTCCAGCAAATGACATGCAACATTTTTAATATATATTTATTTGACATATAATTCACCTGTTTGTCTGTTCTTATCTATGTTTATGTTATTCATGAATGTGTATGCAATTATCCCACATTTCTTGTTATTTTACACAGCACCCTGAAGAAGCTACATACACTGGGAACATTTTTGGTCAACAAAGGAAGGCTACCACCAAAACGAGCCAAGAATGTTGATTATCTTTTTAGTTATCTGAGTGACTGAACACGTTTGCTTCTGTTATTGGACAGTAGACTGCACTTCTCTTTCATGAGAAACTAGAGCTGAACTTGTCGCAACTGAACTGCTCATGAGTAAGCCATCACAGGAATTACAGTCACTAGTTGTGGAACTTGATGTAATATTATGTTTGTTTGAATACAGTCAATGGCGAATAAATACAATACAAGAAATACGAAAAGCGGATAAAGCTATGCGTTTATTAAAGAGGCGACCTTCAAACCATATAAAATCAATATTCATCATCATCATCATCATCTTCCACTTCTGCCGTCAAGCGGCGTGGGGAGGAATAATTTGCGTTCCAGCGCCCGTTGGGCGGCACTGGATAGTGTCATTCAGTGTGATTGAACAATGTCTTTGATGTCGTCAATCCATTTTCTTCTTGGACGTCCTCTTGGTCTCTTAGTAGATTATCTTTGATGGTAGTTGTTGGGGTATTGCATTCTAACGACATGGCCAAACCACTTGATCTTCTGCCTTTCAATAAATGTGGCACAAGGTGTTGATCCCACAGTCTGTCTGATAACATTGTTAGGTTGGCAGCTCTCCTGAGGCATCTCATCTCGCAGGTGTTGATTTTGTGAAGGTGTGATTTGGAATCAATGTTAAGTAGCCAATATTCTTGTTTTACCCGTATTGTTGGTCAATAATCAACAGAAAAGTCCGATACGAAATCTCATAGTTTAATTGTAGTATAATGCTCAGGTGTGCTGTCATAATGAAATGGATTAATGTTGCTATGTTTAGGGAAGACAGAAGACCCTCATCTGGAGAGACTGATTCCCTGGGCAGTCAGCAAAGAGTGCGTATGACATTCAACGCATGTAGGAATATGCAGGAGGACTTTCAATCAGTCTGCTATTATTACCGTCAGCATGGGAATTCTTTCCTGACTACTGAACATTAGACGGAACACTATGGGAATGTCACTAGAGCAGTGATTTTAATTCTTTAACTCAAACGCTCAGGGAAAGTTACAATTCAATATGACAGTTGGGGTCAGCTTTGTAATCTAGGTATGTTGTGAAAAAAGCATCTAGGTTACCTTTTAGGGTGGAACCTCAATCAATCATGTGCCATGCCGGAAAGCGTGGGCGGTCATGACTCGCCATTTCACTCGATCACCAGTGTCGTGGATCAGCTCAGTGTTCCTGTCCCGTCCATGCCATGTGGCCAAGCCATCCAGGTATTTTCCTCTCGGTCTTCCTCTTGGTCTGTTCCCTTCGATCTTGCCAGTTGTCACCAAGTTCTCCAATCCATTTCTTCTCATAACATGTCCAAAAATGTTGACTGTCTACGTCTAATCTCTCCAATCAGCTTACGATGTTAATTTGTCTCCTGTAGTACTTGGTCATTGGTTTTTCTGTCTGTAAGTGGTATTCTTTGCATTTTCCTCAGAAACCACATTTCTGCAGCCATCAGATGTTTTTCAGCTTGAGTGCTCATTGTCCAAGTTTCACATCCATACAAAAGAACAGGCTCTATGTATCCCCTCAACACTTTTTTTTCTCGTTTCAATTGACATCTTTTTATTGGTCAGAATGTTTTTCATCTTGTTAAAGGCTACTATCGCCATGGCGATTCTTGTTCTAATCTCTTCAAGGCATCTCCCATTAGATGTTATGACTGTTCCAAGATAATTGTACCGATTCACTTGTTGAAGACTACTTCCACTCTACGAGTCTGTATCCTTTTTTATTTCTCTCTCCTAAACCATAGTTTCCTACTGTGTATCTATCCCCTTGATTTCCTACTTTTGCATTGAAGTCCCCTATTATGATGTTTATTTATGAATTTTTACATTTCTTTAAGGCAAACTCTATGTCAATATAAAATTCTTCTACACTATCTTCACTGGATTCTCCTGTTGGGGCATATACTTGAATAATATTTATGCTATAAGGTCTGCCACTTAATTTAACTAGTAGAACTCTGACCGACAAGGCCCAATATCCTTGAACAGATTTTGATGTTTTCCGGTCCAAAATAATTGCCACTCCCCTATGACGATCTTCAACTCCAGAATAAATAATCTTGAAATTTTCATCTATCTTGATGCCTGCTCCTGTCCACCTCGTTTTGCACATACCTAAAATATTAATTTTTCCCTTTCAATTTCTTGTTTTATGTTCTCTAATTTTTCGTCGTCGTTTACCGTCGTAACGTTCCAAGTTGCTAATTTTAACGTCTCTGTCCTTGTCTTGCGATGATTAGTCTTTAAGCGAATCATGATGTACTAGGCACTTTTAAAGAGGTAGTTTGCCGTTGCTTTCCTCTATGGCAGTGACCTTACTTGTCGGAGACCGCAGCCATTGACTCAAGAAGAGCTTCTCTGCCTGCCGTCGTGAAACTCGAGACCATGACCAGCCAATATCTGTCGGCTGCCCTCAAAATTTCATCCACCACCTGCCTTCCGTGGCTTCTTTTGAAACCTTCCAATCAAAGAACACAAAATAACATCACATAATCCACAGGAAAACACTATTCACAGGAAATCCATAGGAAATCACACGAAATCCAAAGGAAAACACTAAATAGCGTCCCTCCGAAAAGTAACGCATCATTTTGTCGCCATCTTAGACCGGTGGAACCTATTCAACGCATTTAGAAAGTAATAACATGTAGCATGTTATTCGCTGTTCTTACCTTCTCCACAAGTATTTATTATTTGATCATATCCAACATTAACGATATACCATAACCCATCATTCATCTTGTCTCTCTGTTATCCCCTGTAACGGACATCATATTAGGCATTTGGTTGTTAGAAGATAGTATAACTCTTCATTCTTATAATAACAATCGGGATAGGATAGGTTATAGCAAAATACGTTTACGATATATAATGTTAAAGTAAGCAATATAACACAGCAGAAGAATTTTAAAACATTATATTTGTTATTGTGTTTGTAGAATGTAACATAGAGCAGAATCTACTGCAAGGTATCAGTAGTTAGATTGTTACTTTGTTTTGTCCTTGAAGTCATAGCTATAGCACAATCTCTTGAAGTGTGCTCAATTATAGCTAAACCCTGAGATGTTCTGCAAGTATTGGAGAAGTATTCGCGTTATTGCTATGCAGTTAATATTATTCATCATGAACAAACTATGGGCTATCCAACATTGCAGCAGAGAGTGTCTCAGACGATTAAACTTAAGACAGGCAATACAGACCTTCACCTGATCAATTACTACTGTCCAAATGACCGCCCACGGGCACTGGACACACTACCATTAAAAGGAAAAATGATTGTGTGTAGCGACTTCAACAGCCACTCGCAGATCTGGGGCCATGAACATATGGATCAGAGAGGAGAGAGACTGTAAGACTGGCAGGATGATAATAGATTGATCTTGATTAACAAATCGTCTGAACCACATAACTTCTACTCGAGATCATGGAACACTAAAACTACACACGACCTGGCTTTTCATTCACCAGACCTGGAGTGGAACATTACTCGAATTGTTGGGAAAAAAACTTTGTGGCAGTGACCATCGACCAGTCTTTCTAACGTAGAAAATGAGCTTGTAGGTGAAAGCAGCACCTTTCGCAGGTGGAACTACAAGAAAGCAGACTGGGCAATGTACAAGCATCGCACCAGCATACAAGGTTAGAAACCTGACCACTGAGAAGGACATAAATAATGTAGTTTAAGAGCTTGGGAAATGCATACTACAGGCAGCACGAGAAACAATACCAAGAGGAGCCAGTAAACATTATAAACCTACTGGAGTAGTGAACTGGACCAGTTGCATAATGATATGGAAGTGTGTAGAAGGCAAGCAGAGGCCAATCCCAGCCAAGAGCACCACAATAAATATCAGCACGCAAAAGCCAAATTTCAAAGGGCCCAGCTGCAGGCTAGGCGGAAAAGTTGGCAAGAGAAAACAGAGTCTCTGAACTTTGAAAAAGACACAAGGAAATTGTCGATGCTAATAAAATAATTTAACGATGAGGGCACAGGGAGAAACTCAAAAATTGCACTACACAAAGACGGAAACATCTTAACAGGAAAGCAAGCAGGTGACCATATTGCGGACTCCTTCGCACAAGATAACAATATCAAAATTAGTCCAGAGAAACAACAAGAGATTCGAGAGAAATGGCAACATACAGGACATAAGGAAATAGAACTGGAGCTAGCCATACCAAAACTGAAAATGAGAAAGTCACCAGGAGCTGATGGTATATCCAATGAAATGATCAGGAACCTAGGAACAGAGGCCAAAGCAAAGCTGCTACAGATCTTTAATAACACATGGACCTTAGGCAGTATTCCACAAGTCTTTAGAGAAGCAAACATGATACCCCTCCTAAAATCTGGGAAAGACAGTTCCATTGCCTCCAGCTACAGACCCATTAGCCTCACCAGCTGTCTCTGCAAAACAATGGAACGCGTCATCAATCACAGACTACTGTGGTACATTGTAAGATAAAACATCCTTGTGCCACAGCAGGATGGCTTTAGGCAGTGCTACTATATGGAAGATCAGACAACCTACCTCTCAAGAAGCTGAGGATGAATTCCAAGAGGAGGAGCTGGTACTTTCGGTTTGGATCGATCTCAAGAAAGCCTTTGACAGAGTCTGGAAAGAAGGTCTAATGAAGAAACTGAGAAACTGTAAAGTCAATGGAAGAATGTACAATTGGGTGAAAGCATACTTGCAAAACAGAAGAGCCCGATCTCAAGAGTAACAAAGTATTATTGCGTCACGGTGTTCCCCAGGGCGGAGTCCTGTCCCCAAAACTTTTTTCTAATCTTCATCAATGCTCTTGTTGCTAATCTACCGCATGGAATTAAAGCGGTAATGTACGCTGATGACCTGGGTTTGTGGAGCACAGATGAACATGCATCAGTGGCTACCATATTGCTACAGAGAGGTGTAGATACATTTGTTGCATGGGTGGATAGATGGTCCATCCATCCATCCATCATGTGCCATGCCGGTAAGCGTGGGCGGTCATGTTTTGCCATCTCACTCGATCACCAGAGTCGTGGATCAGCTCCGTGTTTCTGTCTCGACCATGCCACGAGGCCAAGCCATCCAGGTATTTGCTTCTAGGTCTTCCTCTTGGTCTGTTCCCTTCGATCTTACCAGTTGTCACCAAGTTCTCCAATTCATTTCTTCTCATAACATGCCCAAAAAGTTTTGACTGTCTGCGTCTAATGTCTCTAATCAGTTTACGATCTTCGTTTGTTTCTTGAAGGACCTGTTCATTGGTCTTTCTGGCTGTCCATGGTATTCTTTGCATTTTCCTCAGAAACCACATTTCTACAGCCATCAGATGTTTTTCAGCTTGACTGCTCATTGTCCAAGCTTCACATCCATATAAAAGTACAGGTTCTATGTAGCACCTCAACACTCTTTTTCTCGTTTCAACTGACATCATTTTATTGGCCAGTATGTTTTTCATCTTGCTAAAGGCTACCTTTGCCATGGCGATTCTTGTTCTAATCTCTTCAAGGCATCTCTCATCAGATATTATTACTGTTCCGAGATAATTGTACCTATTCACTTGTTGAATAACATTCCCATTTACTTGTATATTACATTGTGGTATTTCGTTCTTCCTAGTGACGACAGTTTAATTCTAACCCACGTTGTTCACTGTGTGAAAAAACTGCATCTACTAAATGTTGCAGGTCCTATTCATCGTCTGCAATCAAGACTGTATCGTCTGCATATCTAATGTTATTGATGCATCGTCCCCCAATGTTGGTTTCTTCCATATCTTCAATATTTCTGAAAATGATTTCACTGTACAGGGAAAACAGATCTGGAGACATTACACAACCCTGTCTCACACCTCTCTTAATAGGCTGATATTGGCCTACTTCATTATCAACTCTTATGGCAGCTTGTTGCTTCCAATATATGTTTTTTACAAGTCTAAGGTCTTTTCCATCAATTTGTAGATCTTCGAGCATCCTTATCATGTCGACATGTCTCACTTTATCGAAAGCCTTTGTGTAGTCAATAAAGCAAAGGTGTAGAACTTTGTTTACTTCTATAGATTACGGTTACTTCGATTACGGTTCTCAGTAAATACACAGCATTTACAGTACCCTTTCCTTCTACAAACCCACATTGTTCTTCTCCTATTTCAGGTTGTATTTTCCTCCTAATTCTTTGCATGATAATTCTTAGCAAAATCATCGTGATGTGACTTATTATGCTAATTGTTCGATGTTGATCACATTCCAAGGCTCCTGATTTCTTTGGGATTGCAATAAATACAGAATTACATAGTTCATGAGGTATATTTCCTGTATCACATATTGTATTAAGCAGACTGGTAACTTTATCTATTTCATATTCTTCTAAAGCATTAATCATTTCTGTTGTGACGCTGTCTGAACCGGGGGTCTTGCCAGATTTCATATGGTTAAGAGTATTCTGAACCCCCATCTTCAAAATTGCTGATTCTTCATTATTATTTTGAACATCGTTGTGTTCGTCTCTGTTGTCGTCATAAGGGTTTTTCACGTAATCTGACCATACATGTAAGATCTGATCTTTTTCGATTATGACTTTTCCATCTTTTGTCTTTAGACAGCCTGCTGATGTACGTGTTCTTTGATAAGCTCCTGGATTCTTTTGTGCATTAGTTTCGCATGTTTACTGTTGTGTGTTTTTTTTTAATTTCTCCGCATAAAAGAGAAATCATGGGAATCTTGTCCCATACACTTGAGATTATGTATATCATACAACATGAAAATCCCATAACATCATTTATGAAAAAGACTACAAGACAATCACATCTCTGTGTATTTACAACAATGTAAACAAAAGATTAACTCCTAAGTGCATGAAAAAGTCAAGCAAGAATATCTCTCTCTCTATCTAAAAAATTATTAAAATTGTACACAGATGTGAGATAGTAATATTTCTCCATCATAAGAGCAGCAGTACAAAATAAGCACTCAGAAAGAACACTTGATAACACAAAGACCCGTTGTAAAAGATAAGCATTTAGGAATTAAAATAGGTTTCCAAAAGCCTATCATAAAGGTGACTCATAGCAAGATTACATTGTAAACCTTATGAAAGCTGACTGGACAACATGGCGATGGACAGACTGCGCAACTCAAACCAAGTTTTCAATGAAAAGTGATTCTCATATTTTTCACACACCTTCAATCATGATATTAGTTGCATCAAAGCATTTATCCTAATACATAACATGATACATTTATGCCCACCCGAAGAGCAAAGAATAAGGGAGCTATTAAATTAAGCCCCACTGAACTAATGTGTGGCTACTTTCTAGAACAAAACATGGCGAGTCTAGCTTTGCCTTTGTCTCCTAATACCCTTTGTTGTCCGGGCTCAGCCAACCAATGGCCTTAATTCAAACAAGAGTTAAGTTAGTTAATTCTCCCGTCGGGCTTTTTAATAGCCTCTACTTTTCAGGTAGCGCGTCCTAGCAACGTCTGCTAGAAAGTACTGAGGGATGATACATACATGTCACAAGAGCATACGACAATACTTAGAATACGGGTCAATTGCGTGGTGTTCAGCTTCAAAAAGCACATTACAGGAGCTAGGACAAGATGCAAAATCAAGCTCTTAGAGTCATCACAGGAGGGATGAGATCAACGCCTATAATAGCAATGGAGAAAATGGGGAGGACACAAGCTCTAAGAGAACGCAGAGATACAAAAACACTAATACAAGCAGAAAAGTTCCTTAGCTTGACAGGCCACCCTATGAAGAACCGATTCAAAAACGTAGCTATGGGGCGGTTGAAAAGAAGTAGTTTAATCCACCAGGCCAAATGACTCTGCAGAGAAACCATCGATCTTCCCACATTTGGTATCCCCCGGACAACTATTCCAGAGGGAACCCCGTGGAAAGATGAACATAGACTATCGCTATAAATCCAGACATAAGTGAGAGGAATATTTGACAAGGAAGAACAGAACAGTATACAGCGCAGAACAGCCACTCCCAGCTTCCTTGATGACGAATACCCACATGATCTCTGGATCCAAGTCTACACAGATGGGTCAGCACAGAATGCTGTTCGAAATGGAGAAGCGGGAGTGTAGATGGAATACCCAAATAATACTAGGGACACGGCCAGAGTTCCAACAGGAAAGTACTGCCATAACTATGATGCTGAAATTGAGGCAATCAAGATTGCCACAGAGAAATTACAAAATACCAGCCATGGTACACAACCTGTGGTGATATTGACAGATGCAAAATCCGTAATAGAGGCGCTCCTGTCTGGGAAATTGCCAGTTCTATGGACACTACTTTCTGATCTTAGCAGTCAGCACAAGGTCACCATACAGTGGATACCATCCCACTGTGGAGTCCCAGGAAACGACAGAGCTGATCGATTTGCTAAGGAAGGGGCAAAAGAAGAACAACCTTCTGTGCCCATTACATACCCCAAAAGAAAAGAATGATCAAATAGGACAGAAGGCCACCGAACCCTACTTAAAACGACTACCACGCTATGGACAGACCATAACAGGTCATTCTTCTGCGCCTCAGAACAGGACACAATAGATTACGCAACCACATGTATACAAAATTCAAGATTGGTGACTCAGCCATGTGCACATGTGGTGTGATGTCGCAGTCAGCAGAGCACATACTCCAGGATTGCCCAGACTACAACATATCCAGGTGAACCTTCTGGCCTAGAGATACAACAGTGGAAGATGAACTCTATGGACCGCTGAGTGAACTAAAAAAGATTCACACAAGACACAACATTGCAGTTATAAAGACGAAGAAAAAGAAGAAGAAGAAGACGATTAATGTGTTCACATATGGGAGACTAGGATAGATGTACTGTTTTATCATTCTTCATCACATTCACTGTTGTTTATTCATCTACCTAAGATCCCGCCCTTTGGAGACACGTAGGTTTACACGAAAGAGTCCATCAGTTGTTGCCTTGCTCTATATAATCTATCTTGGAGGGAACAAACCACCTATTGATGTCTCACAGAGTTGGACACTCAAAGAGGTGATGTTCGACAGGTAAGTTAAAGCACCCCAAAGGGAGCTGTGAGAATGCAGGCAAAGATTCATGTTACAATACATGGGATGGGGGGGGGGGGGAGAGAGAGAGAGAGAGAGAGAGAGAAAGAAAGACAGAGAGAGAAAGAGAGAGAGAGGGGTTACATGGACATATTGTGCTCTCCCCCATATTCCATAAACAAATTAAAACTCGACTGGTATGTAAGGTCAATGTCCCGCCGGTCGCATTTACATCCCAGGGTATTTCATTGACCTGAGCACCAACGTCTGAGGAAAAGGATTCTATTACAGGATGACCAGGTCGGCAAGCAAGCATGCCAGCCATTATTCAATGGCAGCTTCTGTGCTGAGCTGTGGCTGAAGCATATGTAGGTGGGTGTTCAAGGATGTGTCTTGTGTTCTACCATGGGAGAAGTGCAGCAGCAGACAGTGGCAAGAACTGTGAACCTCTGCTGATCTGTATGAGGACCTCAAAGTAACATTACTCGTTATCCAGCTGTTGTAGTTTATATGGAGCGAGACATGAGTGATGTGTTCCACGGTTTCCATTCTCATTGTTAAATATTCTAGTCACTTGTTTTACGCGTGTATATTAATCTTTGTCTTAAATACATACAATCTAACATGTCTATCTATCACACACTCACTCTCTCTCGCTTTCTCTCCACTCCTGTCTGTCTGTCTGTCTGCCTGTCTGTCTGTCTGTTGTGTCTAAAAGAGTCATATAACTTCCAACAGTTAGTCAAACAAGCCACTAGAATAACAAAATCATCTGCAACACTTATAGATCATATCTATACTACGTGTGCTGACAACATCACAGAATGTACTGTACCTATTAATGCAATGAGCGATCACTACCCAGTATGTTGCACGTGGTCGAAAAGAGGTACCATAACTCCGAAACACAAACATATAAGTATAAAATATAGAAATTATATAAACTTCAATCAAGATTTTACAAGACTTGCTCAACTCATCTCTGGACTATGTTTACCAAATTTCAGACCCAGATGATGCTGTGGACAACTAGATGAAGACCTTTCTAAGTGTATTTGATAAGCATGTTCCATTTAAGGAAGTTCGTGTTAAACATCACAATAAGCCCCTGTGGATCACACAGGAGGTAGTTGAACTTATGAGAGACTTGGACTGGGCACATACAAATAGTGATCTAACTATGTACCGTAATCTGAGAAACAAAGTTCAATATGTTATTCGAAAGGAAAATAAAAACTAGTTTAAGAAATTAATAATAGATAAAACCAACACTAAAGATATATGGAAAGCAATTAATACCTTGACAAAGAAACACAAATCATTACAATCGTTACCATCAAATCAGGTTACATGTGATCAACTGAGTAGTTTCTTTCAGTCCGACATAAACCAACTGAAGGCTGCAATACCAGATGTGCCTCATGACTTATCTTTCTGTGAGAGCAAATGCTATGGAGACATTCCCACATACATACCGCTAATGACGACCACTGAAGTATTTACTTATCTCAGTAACCTAAAACAAAAAAAAAACAATAACTCATCAGGACTAGACGGAATCAGTGAACGGATCCTTCGCTATGCTGCACCGGCGATCTGCGAGTCACTAAGTTTTATATACAATCAATGCCTCACAAAAGGTCACTTCCTATCAGCCTTTAAAATCACTAAAGTGTATCCTCATTTAAAATCTGGTTCATAAGACGATTGTATCATGAGTAATTATAGGCCAATTTCCATATTATCCTACCTATCCAAACCGCTATAAAAGCACATCCACAAAACAACACTAGAGCACTTAGTTTGCCACAAACTAATAGCTGACAGTCAGTCAGGATTTCAGCCAAAATATTCCTGCCATACGGCCCTAACAAACATGATAGAAAACTGGCATCAAAATATTAACAACAATACTCTATGTGGAACGACGTTTATAGACTTTAGAAAAGCATTCGATATGATAGATCATACTATCTTAATTTAAAAAAAAACTAGAAACAATGAAAGTAAGCTTTAATATAGTGACATTAATAAACTCATTTTTATTAGACAGAAAACAAGTAGTATTGCGTAATAAATCTCTATCCTAAGCCATTACCATTAATACTGGAGTACCTTAGGGGTCTATACTTGTCCCTCTGTTATTTGCCATTTATATAAATGATCTTTCCTTATATCTGTCATCGTCCTGCGATCTATTTGCAGACGACTGCACAGTATATGCAAACGCTATTGATCGTAATGTGCTAGAATTATCCTTGCAACAGGAAATAAATAGTGTAGTTAACTGGAGTCATGCAAACCGCATGCAAATTAACATTTCTAAAACAAAATCTATGTTAATAGGAACCAGGCAAAGACTTCACACTCTAAACTCGCAGAGAACTCTTCAGCTGCACATTGGTAGCACACCTATAGAAAGTGTAACCGAGCACAAGGCACTGGGTCTTATCATGGATTACAATCTAATCTTTAATTCCCATGTTCATGTTCTAGTTAAACAAATAGCTAAAAAGGAACACCAACTTGCCAAAATTAAAAATTTCCTCTACGAAAACACATACTTCCCACATACAAACACATATTGATTATTGCTCCACATTCTGGGATGGATGCTTCAAATCAATAACAAAACGCCTTTATTCACTCCAGAAAAGGGCAGTTCATCTAATCAATGATGATAAGCTTACAGATAATTCTAACCTACATGGACGTCTTCAGTTACTGCTACTCCACAAACACCTACTGTTTAATAAGGATAAACTCATTCACAACATCCTATTTCAAAATGTCCCAAGCTACCTTTGCCCATTGTTTAAATATAATGCAAGACATAGCGAACGAATAAATATACTTCATGTCCCTAAGCCTAGGATAAACTTATATAAAACAAGCTTAGCATACTCTGCCACTCAGTTGTGGAACAATCTTCCACACGATATCAAAGACTCCACCAATCATTATACATATAGTTGCAACCTGTTTGAACACTACCTCAGGACAGACTACATGCCCCCTTTAAAAAAAAAAAACAGCAACAAAGACAATAATAATGGTAAATTATCTCGAACGACAACAAGCCAGAAAAAAATAAACAAAAACATTCCCATATGTGTGGCACGTTACACCCACCTTTGGTATTTATGATGCCCATGTTAGACATTGCCTCAACGAGTCATGTATTATTGATTATTATTCATTCGTTTTAATGCTTATTGTTTGTTTGTTTTGTTTTGTTTTTTTTTTTTTGGTTTTTTTGTTTGTTAAAGAATTCCTTCATAAGAGATGTTGAATGAAAGAATGTATGAGAGGAAATAGAGAAGAAGGGCAGAATGTCAGACGGGCCTGCGTGCCCAATTCTTAACCCTTTCAAAATAAAGATTTTCGTTCTATCTATCTATCTATCTATCTATCTATCTATCTATCTATCTATCTATCTATCTATCTATCTATCTATCTATCTATCTATCTATCTATCTATCTATCTATCTATCTATCTATCTGTCTATCTGTCTATCTGTCTGTCTGTATGTCTGTCTATGGGGGTGTGTAAGGCTAGGTGAGACTGTTTGTAGGTGGGTGGGGTGGGTATGTAGGAGGCTGGAATGGGTGGGGGTGTGTGCGGGTGGCTGATGTGTGTGTGTGGATAGACGGTGTGTGTATGGGTGGGTGATATGTGTGGGTGGGTGTGGTGTGGGTGGATAGGAGTTGTATGTGGGTGGATGGGGATATGTGTGGGTGAGTTTGGGTGTATGTGGGTGGAAAGAGGTTGTGTGGGTGGGTGAGGGATGGTCTCATAACATTGTAATATGCATTGTTTATGTTTACAACATTCATTTAACAATGCATTTTCCTATGTGAATGCATCATGCACTATTGAAGAATGAAAGATGAGTGATTGGAAGGGCCGACTGTAAGATGGGCCTGCGTGCCCAATTTGCAACCCTTTTAAAATAAAGTTGAATTGAATAAAAATTGAATTACATTGAATCTATCTATCTATCTATCTATCTATCTATCTATCTATCTATCTATCTATCTATCTATCTATCTATCTATCTATCTATCTATCTATCTATCTATCTATCTATCTATCTATCTATCTATCTATCTATCTGTCTGTCTTTTTATCTTTCCATCTTTCCATCCATCCATCCATCTATCCATCCATCCATCCATCCATCCTGAACATCTACTATAGCAACAAGCAATTACATTCCTTTGAATTGGATCATCATGTGTTGCATGTTTAGTGCTAATATTGTATTTGGATGCTGTAAAATTGATGGCACTAACCGAATACCTAACAGTATCTCACTGGATCAACTGACCAGGTCAGCAGTGTGAATCTCACACTATAACGATTTGTTTTTTGTTATTTTCTGGAAACTCGAAAATGAGTCCAAGGGGATTGAATCTCATGGAGCGCCATATATAACACAGAATTTGAATGCAAGGATACGATATATAACATAACTGTGTACAGCAATAGGCATTGTATGCAAATTTTTTACCTCCCGTGACTCGTTTTTCTTGCCTAAGACTACTGCCATCCGTATCTAACTATTTATTTTTCCAGTAATGGCCTAGATCATGGTCGAGATAGCTTTGGCTTCATATATATGTAAGATGACAGTCGAGAGCAGTGTTTCCCCACTGATCCCCGCCCACATGTACATTCGATTGTTCAGGGGGGGGGGGATGGCAATTCGAATGGAAGAAATCGGCTGATATAACAAAACTGGGGAACTTGGACTGAAGTTAACTAAATTGTAACGGACTAATCTTTTGCAGCAAGCATCAAGCGCAAGGATCTCACTAAATGTAAATAATTAATAATATTAACAATAATATAGAAAATCTTTCATAAAATTATTTTGTACTTGAATTTCAGTTCTCCATTATTTTGAATTTACTTACTGTTTTGCTCAATTGATTTCTCTAGTGATTTCCACTACACATTACCGGCACATATCGGTCATTGGCTAGGATCGGTGCATTTGCTGCTCTCCCCAGTAGTGCGCCTGTCTGTCCGGGGCCGGGATGTCAAATAATACCCATCACATATCTCACCTTAGATGTGTGCCTGGTGGACCTACTGTTGGCAATATCTCACCGTGAGACTAATGTCCACTACAAAAAGGGGGACGGCGGGGACCAACCTTGTCCTGGGGTAACTGCCAAACCAAAAAAAAAATTCACAACCAACACCCAGGAAGCGGCCTGGGGGGGGTGGGGGTGGGGGGGGGGGGGGGGGGGGGGGGGGGGGGGGGGGGGTAGGCCTCTGGCCCCTCTGGACCGTTAAACCCTTCGTTAAAAATAGAAAATAATGACGATTCTAGTTTCTTAATTGAAAATTCAATTTTTTTAGATATTAAAATGATGCTTATGTTTGAGGGTAAGGATAGGGGGGGGGGGGGGGGGGGGGGGGGGGGGGGGGGGGGGGGGGGGGGGGGGGGGGGGGGGGGGGTGGGGGGGGGGGGGTTGGGGGTGGGGGGGGGGTGGGGGGGGGGGGGGGTGGGGGGGGGGGTTTATGGTTGGGTGTGTGGGGGGGTTGTTGGTTGTTGTGGGTGTTGGCGTTGGTGGTGGGTTGGGGGAATTAGACTTTTAAACAGGCTTAGGTGGGCATAGCACAAAATAGGTTGGGAAACACTGTTTTTCTATAGCAACCATTCTTTTGTCCACATTGTGTATATCCGATGTATCCTTCTTCCGCATCTTTTACGACACAATCAAACCACATCACACGCGCGCGCGCGCCGCGCGTGCACACACACACACCACACACACAAATTCGAAATGATCATCACCACGGATACCACAACAAAAAAAAACAAGATATGAGACTAGATACCGACGATGAAAAACACACATAAAATTAAAAACACTTTAAATGTACAGAGAAGAGCGACGGATAAAATGCACAAAATATGATCGAAGCGCGACAGATTTTTAAATAAGAACTACACATACGGCAAACTTTTCGATCGAAGACTTCAATCAACGGAACCTTATATATGGTCTCCTTTACTCTTGTTCCTTGTCCATTTTAACATGTTTGGTCTCTCCCACATTCTTTATTCCTTGCCATTGCAGGCAGTTTTGAATGTGCAGTGTCATGGCAAACTATTTATGTCTAATGAGACTTTGTATGTATTAGTACTAACTCATCTCTCAACGAATTGTCCACAAACATCAGCATAATGGCAGTTTTAATAATAAGTCAATCTTAGAAAGCAATCCTGAATTTTTAAGGACGCAAATTCTGAAATATGTATTTCGTTTACACTACTAACCCTAGCCCGGTCCACCTCAAATAGAAGTTATATTAGGCCCATTCCGGCTACCCAACACACAGGACGCGGGCCTGGGGGGGGGGGGGGGGGGGGGGTAGGGCTCTGGCCCCTCTGGGAACCGTGAACCCTTCTTTTAAAATAAATGAAGATTCAAGTTTCTTAAGTGAAAATTTCAATTTTTAATATTAAAAATGATGCGTATGTTGGGGGGAAGGAGCGGGGGGGGGGGGGGGGGGGGGAAATTAGAATTTAGAAAGGCTTTAGGTGGGGCATAGCACAAAAAAGGTTGGGAAACACTGTTCTAGAGCAACCATTCTTTGTCACATTTGTGTATATGTCCGATGTATCCTGCTTCCGCATCTTTTACGACACACATCAAAACACACACACGCGCGCGCGCGCGCGCGCGTGCACACACACACACACACACACACAATTCGAATGAGCAGCACCACGGATACCAAACAAAAAAAAAAAAAAGATATGACTGAGATACGCGACGGATGAAAAACACACAATAAAATAAAAACACTTAAAATGTGACAGAGAAGAGCGACGGATAAAATGCACAAAATATGATAGAAGCGCGACAGATTTTTAAATAAGAACTACACATACAGGCAAACTTTTCGATCGAAGACTTCATCAACGGAACCTGATATATGTGTCCCATTTACTCTTGGTCTTGTCATTTTAACATGTTTTGGTCTCTACCACATTCTTTATTCACTTGCCATTGCAGGCAAGTTTGAATGTGCAGTGACATGCAACATATTTATGTCTAGATGGACTGTTGTATGTATTAGTACTACTCATCTCTCAACAAATTTCCACAAACATCAGCATAAAGTAGGCAATTTTAAAATAAGGCAATCTTAGAAAGCAATCCTGAATTATTTAAGGACGCAAATTCTGAAATATGTATTTCGTTTACACTACTAACCCTAGCCCGTTCAACCTCAAATAGAAGTTATATTAGGGCCCATTCCTGGCTCAGATTAATAATCATGTTACTGAGTCAGTCACAAATAGCGGCTGATTACGTTTCACCCGCAAAAGATATTGATTTCAAGGTGATTGTTGTCCAAATATGGTTTTTTTTTTTAAAGTCTATTAAACGCCGACTGGGTCAACTTCAATGCACCGGGTTTTAAATCATTTGGCTTTGTCTCTTTCCGCAGCGCGGAAAGAGTCGCACAAAGCACGAACACCGTAGCTCTAGCGACGACCCACAGGCGCCTCCGAAAAATTTCACTCCTGAACCAAAGGACGCGGCCCGGAATCGAACCCACAGCCTTCTCAGTCCGAGTCAGGCGGCTTGACCACTTCGCCACGGAGACTCCTACCAAATTACCAAATATGATAATGAATTTAATGAAATATTTAAACCTAGAATGGTCCTTGTTTTACATGTCTAAAAGACGAATATATTGTTAAGACGTAAAGTTTACGTTGCCTTTAATACCATATTACTTAAGAATGTCACACACCTTCTAAACATTTGCCTTAAAATATTTGAATTCGAGTATTCCCTTCAGGAATTAATTAGTTGTCGTTTTATGTTTTGTTTTGTTTTCTTACTTCTCTTAATGAATTAGTAATTTTGTTTCATAATAATTTGATTATTTCCATTTGCAGAATTACCAAATGGTTAATTTCCTTTGTTGGTTAGCAGACTACATTCTATTATCATGTAGAGCAGTGGTTCTCAACCGGTGGGGAATTCCCCCACCCCAGGGGGGGGGGGGGAATTTTAGGGTTTCCAGGGAGGGGGGGGGGGAATGAAAACAATTTCAAGATCTCGTTTATACAAGAACCGATTACTTGATATTGTTTTTCCCTTCATACTTTACAGTTATGTACGTCTCATCCTTCTAAATTTAATTTTATAAAGTAAGTAGACCCACAAATCATGTTTTATGTGGATGTCTAGACTTGTTTTAGTATATGCTATTAAATGTTCCTTCCATTTTTACGTATACTGTGTAGGGGTGGGGGATTTTTAGTTAGAAAATATGAAAGGGGGAATGACGTTCTGAAAATGTGGTGAAGGGGGGAACGGGCCAAAAAAGGTTGAGAACCACTGATGTAGAGGGACATAACATGTATAGCATTTTACATGTTTCATCCAACTTGATATTATCGAGTTGTTTCCACTGCTGTGTATAGCTGACTAGATGGTTGTTTTAGTGTTGACTTCATTGTAATGAAATTGTATTTATCTCACGTGTGATCTTTCTTGTTAATTTGTATATATTAGTATGAAGTTAACTATTATAAAATTAGGTTGTTATTTTACGCATAAATTTGGTTTGCATTGTTCGGTAGAGTTAATTTTTCCTTAATTAACCTGTATTACACTTCAAATGTTATGTACAATATATATATTTTTTTTTGCATATCCTTTTCACATGATATCGCTGGCAACACCAGCATTTTACTGCTGTTGTTGATGTCATGGCAAGTTTTATGTTCAATAGTTTCTGAACGACCGGCTCCCATACCAACTTGTTAAAACCCAGCTCAACGCTGTCTGCTGTCAAATCGGTCGCAGCCGTGTTTCAAACGGTGGTAAGCGGGCTTACGTATCGCGTCCGTAAGCTCTTCGCCCGCGATGACTGGCTTATGTACAATTAAGTTGCATGTTTTCAGTGTTACATGATATGTACGTAGTTCAACGTGTAATATTACATGTATGTGTAATATTAAAAGTACGTGTAATATTAAAAGTACGTATAATATTTAAAGTACGTGTATTATTTATAGTACATGTAATATTACAAGCATTCGTAATAGTAAAAGTAAGAAAAGGACTCTTTTAAATAAGGTGTATTTTAGACATATGGTGCCTTCCCCATATTTCAAAAGACAAAAGACACTCTAGTGGGATTTAGTCAATATCATGCCGGCCGTATCACGCATGCCAAGATATTTTCGGGTACTCATTATAGGCTAAAACGATCGGGGAGATCAGATTAATTTTAAAATCCGCCTCATGCTAATTTGAACCCATGCCAACAGGACTGGTAGGAAAACGAAATCAGGCAGAGGCTTAAAATACCACGAGAAGTCAATTGCAGATATTGATACGATCACAGAAGTAGAAGGAAGAGGTCACACTTGACCGAAAAAAAATCGAAAGTTATGCGGACATCAAAAATCACACTTATTACTGTTAATGACGATAGCATCTTATTCAAAGAAGCTTCCACATTTGTCTATGTTAATTTATGAGTGCGCATTAATACGTGTGAAGCTATTATTCAACGCTTCTGTAGATGGTGGTGTTTCTTGGTGTGATACTGTGTACCTGTACCCAAGCAGACCGTCATGCTTGTGGCGTTAAGTTATTAACCAAGTACCAGTTTACCGGTGTGTTTGGTGTGTGTGTGTGTGTGTGCGTGTGTGTGTGTGTGTGTGTGTGACTCTGTATGTGTGTGTGTGTGTGTGATGTGTGTGTGTGTGTGTGTGTGTGTGTGTGTATGACGGGAGCGGGAGGTTGAAACTAACGACTAACAAATCAAGTAGTAGAGGAAAGACATTACTATACACCAGCTGATGTGTATTTATGCGTTTATGTGTATGTGAATGTTTGTGTGTGTGCATGTTAGAATTGTCCGATATTGTCATCCAACACGGATGTTTAGGACATTTAAAAACGACGGTTCAAATTATAGATACAAATAAAACTTGATAGATCAAATGTTTCGGGTAGTAAATATTTAAGAAACAAATTAGTTGCATGTCCATTACAGAATGTTGCAATCAACCTCAGTATTTATTGGCTGTTTGCGATTTACAAGGCAACTTTAGTTCCGTAGTTTTCATTGCTTTCTGAACGGCGACGCATGATACCATTGAAATCAACTCAAAGCTATATGCTTCTAAATCACCTGCAGCGGATTTAAAAATCCTCGACTCGGTAAAATGGAAAATTGTGAAACAAAGTTTCACTATCACATACGCCATAACGCGTACATTGACTCATCAGCATTACAGTTTTAATATATACCATCCGGTCATATAAAGAGAGAACCAGCTCCTTGTTGAAGGAAATGCTGGAGGGGAAAGTGGAGATGAAGCATACATATAGTCCACGTTATACGTGTGTAGACAACTGGATAACAGTAAGTGTAGGGCAGTTCAACAAGAGTTAATTGAAGGACACTTGGGAATCTGCTTCTTTGTCCAGAGTGAAGGAGGTGGCAGTGAAGCGGGGCGCCGAAAGATATGAATGTTTTCTCAGGTAGACAAAATCTTTGGTTAATCAACGTGGAACTGGTGCAATCAGTCGATATGCACTGGCGGATCAATCGATCTACACTGGCGGATGTGTTAAGGAAACGTCTGAACACCTGTGGACCTGGCCAAAGTGTAATGATGGTGATCTTCACTAATCATTAACAAGATATAACTGTGTAGAATGTCTCACTGGAAAAACTTTTATTATACGGAATGCTCTACCAGAAATAATATGTTTGCTAGAACAAACGATAACTGTGAATCTACAGCCATGATCAGACTGCGAGAACAGCAAGTTAAAAGAGGTGTGGCCAAACAAGAACACTATGCAGGAAGCCAAAGAAGATTGATAAACCAACACAGAACTGGTGTCGTTAGCCGCTACACGATGCGGGATTTGCTGAGGAGGAGATCCGATCACTTATGGACTGAATGGTACTAGCTAACTCTTATTATTTTTGTTGTCATTGATGATGTTGTTGAGGTTGTTTATGGTAACTACAAACTGTGATAATCACTACAGGTGGTGGCAATTTTATTTGTTAGAATGATCTCCACATCACCCGGTTTTCTTGAGGGATTGCATCCATAACATACCATGTATCATTCCATTATGAGTTTGTTTATAGGTTCACTATTTGTGGCGCTAAAGAAATAACATTATTTTAAATGCCTAATTCTAGTTTATGTTGGTTATTTTAATTATAAGTTTTCTTGTTACAACTCTGTCTGCCTTGTCTTCGTGTATAAAATTGTGCGTTTTTTTTTTCTTCTTCTGCGTGAACGAACGATGGAACAATCTTAATTTTCACAAGGTTAAAATTGGGCACGCAGACCTGTCTAAAACTCAGCCCTTCTTATTTCTGGCTTGCATACATTATTTCTTTCATACATCACTTGAGTCTAACCGAGAACACCAACAAAAATATCAATATATGCAATATAAAGGCGTGTGAGATGTGCCAAATCATGTCTACACGACTAACTAATATTAATTATTGTTGTAGATACCATTACATGAAACATGTTGTTGTCTCAGTGTTTACTGGTGTTCTTTGTCTGCAGTTTATAGCCAAATGGAGCATAGACCGTGAGCCAAGACAAGCCAAGCCCGCCCCATCCTTTGCTGTTTCCTGTAGCTCCATATATGTACTCTCCATATTATACACCTCTGTCTCCAATTGTCTTCCCCTGGTGCTTTTAGGTATCCCTGCAGTTCTATTCCTTCTGGTCTACAGAGAAGGCAACTTTTAGTTATACCATAAACACTTTTTCTCAATATGTCGCCCATCAATGGCCGGCGTCGTTTCCTCATCTCTCAATTCACTGGAATCTGTTTATTTCGTTCTCTCAATGTGTCCCTTATCAATGGCCGTCATTTCCCCATCTCTCGATTCACTGAGATTTGTTTAGTTTTCTCAATGTGTCCCTGATAAAATGTAGGCCAGCATGGCCAAATGAATAAAAACGCGTGCTTGCTTGCGTTAGCTGGCTGTGAACTCCGGCGTGAAGTCCTGTATGTCGAATGAAGACATCCTGTTGCCCAACATCAGTGTGATGTCATACCGGATTGGAGTTTGCGTGAGTATCCGTTGTCCCATGTCTGGCTTATTGGTGTGCAAACTGGTGGTTCCACACCGTGCAGGCAGATACTCTCCGACATTTGAAGAAAAAGCGATCCTACTACGGTAGCCAGGACCCCGAAGGGGCCCTGTTGCCCAGGGCGCACGACTAGGACGTGTTAGTAGGTCTTGGCCAGTATAGAACCTGGCCCTGGTGCCTTGGAAACATCTCTGCGTCCCATAAGAACGCGTGTTCTTAAACATCCGTTGCGCTAAGGCCGAGGTCAGTGGTTCAACCCGTACACCGGACAGTTGGACTAAAATGTTGACCTATCGTCCATGACTTGGGGACGTAAATTACAAGTACCTCTGAAGTCGGAGTGGGTTCGCCTGATGGCGAGAGTCATTATAAATAGGTAAAGCAAATCCACACGCAAAATTTAGTCCAGCATTATTAGAAGTAATGTGTCTAGACTTCGCTTGAGGTCAAAGCAAACGATCGCAAACAAAAAAAAAACGTTGTGTCCCTCATCAAAGGCCGTCGTTTACACATATCTCGATTCACTCGGATCTGTTTAGTTCTCTCAATGTGTCCATGTTGTGGGGCATTGGTCATCATGTCAGTCCGCAGCCTTATGTATTGTGTACTCCCAATCATATCTGATACCGTTGTTCCTCCGTGTCATCATGCCAAACTGCCTGCCATCGTCTCTCTTGATCACTTCATGCTTCTCTTTCCCTTCACATTTTCTTTTGTTACTATCTACTCAAGCTTACGTCTTCTATTATGTAGACTGTCTTCTTATGATGTGAGCAGCCAGTTCCCTGTGTGAATTAACTTCTGTCAAGATATCTTCATTGCGCTTTCTGTAAAAAGGGAACGATTTCATTGCACCGGATATTATCCAATATGGCTAGGTCTCTTTCCACAGGGCGGCCTGGCGAAAGTCGCACAAAGCACGAACTCAGTAGCTCCAGCGACGACCCTATGGAGTCTCCAAAAAATGCACTTGTGAACCGAAGGACCTTGCCAGGAATCGAATCTACGACCTTCGGAACGCAAGAAAGACGGCCTGACCTCTTCGCCACAGAGACACCTATTGTTCTCGTCACTCTTCTATAAAAATCACATCCCTGAAGTTTCCAAGTAATCCTTCACGCGTCTGCTCATTGTCCATAATTCGCTTCCATGCATCTTTATTGGCTCAGTATAGCGCTTAAAACCATTGTCCTCATGTCGATTTGACAAAGAATATTCTTCATCTTTTGAAAGGTGCCTCTGCAGGACTATTCTACCTAAAAATTTCCTTAATACATATTCCATCTGCTGTTATTAAAGTACCCAATAACTTTAAGACATCGACATATTTCAGATTGTTTCCATTAACTTTGATACACATTTTCACATTTGGGTATACACTTGTTCTTTGTAATAACAATTACTTCTCTTTCCATTCACTTTGATACACATTTTCACATTTGGGTATTCAATTGTTCTTTATAATAATAATTACATCTGTTTTTTTTTTTTTACTTCTATTGAGACTAAGCCCATTGTTTTGACTTTCTGATGCAATTACATCTATGATTTCTTGTAGCTGAGCTGCGGAAATCTTTCTATTCTTTGCAGAATGAAAAAACAAATTGTTGCATATCCTTTGCAGAAAGTTGCGATCAACATCAGGTTTATTTTCTAGGCCAAGGGTGGGCAAACGTTTTGTGCGGAGGGCCGCATTGAAAAATGTAAGGAAGTGTTTATTCGCAAACGGTTCTGGTCACTTGACGTCTATATCTTCTATATTAGAGAGCAGTAGAAACTGGCATATCGTTGGGGGTCAGTATAATGTATTAAGTTAGGGTTAGGATTAGGGTTGGTGAATACATGGTAGTAATACATGTTCCAGGGCCCCATCTGCGAATAAACTCTCCCAAAATGTAAAGCTACTGCCGGGCCGCATATATATATATATATATATATATATATTATATATATTATATATATATATATATATATATATATATATATATATATATATATATATATATATATATATATATATATATATATATATATAATGTCCATTTTGTTTACAGCAATCTATCATAATTATTTATAGGTTATTAAGCAGTATAAATAACTAATTATTGCAATTTTATTTTACTTATACACTTATACATTATATTCGACAATATGGACAAAAACTTTTTATAATTTGTTAACAAGAATTTACAACTTGTTATTATAACAAATGTTCTTTATTACCTATCAATGGCTTTAATTTAGACACAGACCGACTACACTGTCACTATAATTGTTGATTTCTAATGAGATGTATGTAACTGCTTGCACTTTTTGACAATATTCTTGAAATATGGAGCAAGTTTACTTGTTGAAATTCGCATGATAGCATGCTAGTTGCAGTCCGACAATAAAGATTTATTCTTAGATTTGTTGATCTTCATGAGAGAATGCTTGTTCGCAAATGTATGTTGATCCAAACAATGATAAAAGTTTAGCTGCAAAGTTTTTCAAGTTGGGAAATTATTCTTGTGATAAACATCCATAGAAATCCAGCAAACAATATGTCTTGAATTTTTCTTTCAGGTCATGATCTGTTTGTAAGTCAAGCAGCTCCAACTGTATGTCCTCTGTGGCTGCATCAGCTTCTGCACTAAAAGGGAAACTGAGAATATTGAACTGTGGCTCTAAGTTCTTGATATCTTGGAATCTCCATCCAAATTCTTCAATCAATGCATCTAATTGGGCTTTCTACTTTTCAGTCATTTCACCAGAAATGGTTTCTTGTTTCAGCAAAGGGAAGTGACAAAATCTTGTTGTCATTTGCTTATCTGGAGAACAGTGAGAGTTTTGTCACAAATGATTTTTCATGTACATACAATTCATGTGCAAACACACCATTGCCCTGAAGTTTGACATTCAGGCCATTTAATTTTTCCATAATTACAATGGCAAACATAAAGTCTAACTTCCACTATTTATTGACAATGTTAGTATTAAAGTTACATTCAATGCCCTTCATCTCTAGGAACATCAATATTTCTTCTCTGAGTTCCCACACTCGCCTCAACACCTTGCCGAGACTCAGCTATCGAACACTGGTGTGGTACAGGACATCGGAATGTTCAGTTTCCAAATCGTCAAGTAATGCCTTGAAATGTCTGTGATTAAGTCCTCTTGATCTGATGAGGTTGATGACACTGACAACTGGGTCAATAACATGCTTGATATTCAAAACAGTTTTAAACAGACTTTCTTGATGAATAACACAGTGAAGTGGTAATAATGTGTGGTCTGGATATTCTGCTTTAAGCTTATCACTTATCAACTTTACCAGACCTACATATTATCTAGTCAAAGCACGAGCTCCGTCAGTTGTAACACTTGCCATCTTGTTCCAAATCAACCCAGTTCTTTCAATACAGTTAGTAACAGCATTGAATATATCATGTCCTGTGGTTGTGTCTTTGAATGACTCAACACTCAGTAACTCTTCAGTGAGTTTGAAAGAAGCGATTATTCCACGTGTAAATATCAATAATTGGGCAGTGTCATGTACATGGGTACTCTCATCTAATGCAAGAGAGTACCACAAAAATTGTTTACTTCCATCTTGAAGTTTATGCATCAAATTGTCACTTATCTTGTCAACACTTCTGACCACAGTTCTCCTTGATAAAGTAATGTTGTCAAATCTGTGTTTTTGTTCTGCACACATAATGTTTGCTGCATCTAGCAAACATTCCTTGATGAACTCTCCATCAGAAAATGTCTTGTTCTGTTTTACAATTCTGTGTGACAGCACAAGACTAGCTTCAGTTGCAGCATCTTGAATTGAAGACTGTTTAGAGAAAACAGTTTACCGTTTCTCCAAACGTTTTACCAACTCAAGGCATTTCATTTCCCTCCCTTCGGTTGTTAAATTGTATCCAAAATCGGAATGTTTTGTTTGATAATGTCTTTTTAAATTGTACTCCTTGAAGACAGCCACTTACTGACGACACAACAAGCATACTGATTTGCTGCCAACTTTTATAAAACAGTACTCAGTTGTTCATTCATCATTAAAAACAAGGCATTCATCTTCAATCTTACGTTTGTTATTGACACTCATTGCTTTAATAAAATTCGAAAAGTTAGAATTGCACAAAACTTTAAAACGGACATGAAACAAAACCTACTTCCTTCTGTGTGTGAAAATAAAATATTAGGAAAACAAGTAGTAAACTCAGAATAAATTTCAGAAATATATCACTACTACTACAACAAATAAATATATTTGAAAATTGTAAATGTGGAAAAAATTTATAACAGAAAAAAAAACTTTTAAATTTAATATTTTCTTGCAAAATAAATCATTTTATTCACCGGAGACATATCTGTTTTCATAAAATCATCCTTATTAGATTTTTACATGTCGATACATATTTCTCTACATAAAAATCGATAAATTCGCATTTTAGCATTACATGGTTCCACATGTTGCTGTATGTAGCCAGGGGCCGGGTTACGGTGAGCGTCAAACCTTGCATAAATACCCTAATGGCTCGTGCATTCATCACCTATGCAGCAAAAGCTCAACTCCTGGCCTTCTCGTGGCGGAACTGTTTTAACTTACAGGAGAAGGGGCGACGGCGAATCACTGGCTCCGAGAAATATCCAGCTCGCTCTAGATGTGTATGCACGTAATGCATGCGCAGAAATGTGTGTGTGTGCCTACACACCTAAACTCGCGTTAGATCACAGTCTGCTTTAGCAAGGAACGGTGCAGAAGACGCAGGCAACAATAAAAATCAGGATGCCACCAATCATGCGTAATGAAGTATGTCGACTACAGTTAAATGTTACGGTGCTCGCCCTGCTTTGGATCCCTAGGCAGATGCAGTGCCGGGCCATATGCCTCGAAAGGGTTCATCCACAGCTACTGGAGGTCCTTCTCAGATGTCATGTGGAGCCAGGGGATCTGAGAATAGAGCGTCTGGCCGTACCAAACAAAGACTAAAACTAATGCACTGGAATGCGGACGGAATCAGAAACAAAACAATAGAACTAGAATACATCTTATACCAAGAAAAGGTAAGTATATGCTGCTTGCAAGAAACTCACCTCAACGAAAACGAGATGATGTCTTGAAAATTGCCAGTACTAAGGAAACTACTTTCTGAACTTAGCAGCCAGCTTAAGGTTACCATACAGTGGATACCATCCCACTGTGGAGTACCTGGAAACAATAGAACTGATCGATTGGCTAAGGAAGGAGAAAAGGAAGAACAGTCTGATGTGCCCGTTACATACCACCAAATGAAAAGAATGATCAAATCAGTCAGAAGGCCACCAAAACCTGCTCAAGACAACTACCACGTTATGGACAGACCAGAACAAGTCATTATTCTGCACCTCAGAACAGGACACAATAGATTACGCACCCAAATGTATACAAATGATTGCTGAATCAGCCATGTGCACATGTAGATTATTGTCGCAGACAGCCGAGCACATACTCAAAGACTGCCCAAATTACAACATGTCTAGGCAAACCTTCTGGCCTAGAGAGACGACAGTGGAAGATAAACTCTATGGACTGCTGAGTGAACTAAATAGGACAGGTAAATTCATAGAAGGGGTAACATTGCAGTTATAGACATATTTAAGGCGAACGAAAGAAGAAGAAGAAGAAGAAGAAGAAGAAGAAGAAGAAGAAGAAGAAGAAGAAGAAGAAGAAGAAGAAGAAGAAGAAGAAGAAGAAGAAGAAGAAGAAGAAGAAGAAGAAGAAGAAGAAGAAGAAGAAGAAGAAGAAGAAGAAGAAGAAGAAGAAGAAGAAGAAGAAGAAGAAGAAGAAGAAGAAGAAGCATTACATTACGAAGGTCAAGGACTGTTTACAAAAATAGATAATGAGAAAGAAATTCTATCAAAAATGTTAAAATAATCATAACGGTACATGAAATTCTTTAAAATTCAACAAAATAATTTAAAACTGAAGTAAAACATTTTATTCCTAAATGCCCTCGTGGGTCGCATAAAATCAGTTGGCGGGCCGCATGTGGCCCGCGGGCCGTAGTTTGCCCACCCCTGTTCTAGGCTATTGTATGTTGAGTTCTTTGCCATTGTTTCTGAACATGAAGTCACAGTATAAGTCCAGCTTAATGCCGGTGTAGGGGTTGAACCACCTACCGCACCATCAGCCCATCGGTAGTTTAACAGATTCAGTGGCAAGTCAAAAGTAGGTTGCAGCAAACACAGATGGATGGTGTAAAATAGGAAGTGGGGGGGGGGGGGGTGTCACAATTATGACTTAAAAGCTTTTAATATGGTAGCACATATGTTGTTTTATACATCAAATAAAAGGGGGTTGCATATAGAAAACTACTGTATATAAGCCGTTGGCAGATACGAGAAGTCGCTTAAGACGATTAATTATCCCATGACACTTAATCGATTAAGAGCGACCGCTATGAACCTGTCGGCCAAGTCGAGGCCAGAATGGACAGTCTCAAATGTGACCACAGAATAACTTATGCCGAGCTCAGGGAAGAAGTTTGCCGATTCCATTGCATCTATGAGGCATTAGATGGACCTTGCTGGCGGTGGACAGGACACACACTGGGAGTCCCTGAAACTAGTATCATTAGAAAGTCCTTCTAGAGTGAAAAGGGCAAACAAAATAGATGGAAACGTAACATACGAGGAGAACACAACTGGTGGCAGAAATGGATAATATATGGAGTATATGGAAGGAACTGCCTGCTCTGTAACTTGGGTGATAGTGAGGCGTTCAGTGTCATAATTTCCAGTTATACCGAATCGAGGGTTCGAAATCAGCTGCCGGTGCTTTGAAAGCAGACCTTTCGTGTTAATTTAAATTGTATGAAGCGTCGATCCTTCAATAAGCAATGGCAAACTATTGAACCAACCGTGAAAAGTAAATTACAAACAATCAATAAATGTTGGGTTTGATTGCAAAGAACAGCAAAGAACCCCCTTTCACGTCATGGGGCGTTGTATATGATATATGATGCAAACTCCATATATTTTTACAGCGATAAGCACTCAATTAGTGAAGTGGTCAATGTCACGCATGTCGCCTTTACTTCCCAGTACATTTCCAGATGTCCGTTTAATGTTTCATCGGGAGATAAGAGTGATAGAATCTCTCGTTTGTGGGACCTGGTCTGGTTCGTAAGATCAGCCCCATGTCTGGCGTTCGTTGTCTTGGATGGCTGTGTGAGGTGCGCCAATTCGGAGACTTCCTAGCCGATGCAAGATAGCGAGACATGCGTTTAGTGCATGTGACCGCAGCGGGGAGCCGAAGTCGCGGTTTGAGCGGGCTAAAGAGCAATTTTGTACGATGATTGACGAAGGTCTCAATAAGCGCTCTCTCTCTCTCTCTCTCTCTCTCTCTCTCTCTCTCTCTCTCTCTCTCTCTCTCTCTCTCTCTCTCTCTCTCTCTCTCTCTCTCTCTCTCTCTCGATGAGTAGTGGGCCTGCTGTCAGTAAGCTAGCTTAGCTTTTCGGTCAGTCCTGCCTGACGTAGTTTGAAGCTTGTCAGTAGGCGTCCAGTGGTTGTGCAAGTATCATCGGGTACCAAGGGAGCGATGATACTCTTGGCCTGCGTGTACGTGAATAATCCGTCAGTGCTATAGATATCTGGTTGATCCTGCCAGCAGAGGCCCAATAAATGGAACTGAGGCTAAGCAGCGATGTGCAGGACGTGACGATTTCTTGGGTGTGCCCATTACCAGAGCGCTAAGTGTCGGCTATGCAATTATGGGAACCTCCTTGGATAGCGGAGAATGCCCATGATTTACCCCTGCCTTCTCTTTAGGGTGTGACCTTTATGTCTCTGGCTGATCTTAATGGACCAGCTGGGATGGAGATGACACAACAACAGTGAGTTGACCGTCCTACAAAACACCCGGGAAGGATAACAGGTCAACAAATACCTGCAGAAGTCGTATTTTTCGGCCTAAAGGTGCAAAAATCGTACTTTGCTGCATTCCAGATTGTGCAATAATCCCCACCTTAAGCCGCGAATCTGTTCATTTCTAGCTTACCGAAGATGTTCACCCCGTTTGTTTTCTTTAATGAAATACAGTACAGTTTCAAATTTCCCGTTGTAGTCAGTTTTGCGTCGAATATTGTTCTATACATAAAATGTAGTCGAATGTATTATCTATGTAACATGCTTTTATGTCTTTCACATGTTGACTTTTTGTGTTCTTATTTTCACCAGTTGTATTGCTTGCAGTTATTTGTTTGCTTGCATGATTGTATATCTATTTTATCTCTGTAGTTTCACTAAGTGTGTTTTGATAATTAATGTGTTAACTGAAAAGGGAAGGAGTATTGTGCCCGTTAATTCAAATCGATCAACTACTGCTATCTCTCTCCGATTTCCGATTTTATTACATTCACTTTTATTATGTTGACTATTGATTTTCATGGAACGTTTGTAAATTACACGAACGTTAGAATAGCTGTTGTCTTGTCTTTGACATTAATGTGTGGTTAAAAGCCATGTCATACATGACAACCACAGAGAGAATATATAAATTAACATCCAGCTAGGCACAGATGAAGATCATCATGTTAATTATTCTTAATTGATTCAGTACCAAACATAAATTAGATTTGGACCAAACATGGTACACAATCAAATGAACAAGTATTGTAATGTACATTTCCGTTCAATGAACTTTGACATTGCGACAGATACCACGAAACAAAACAAATAATACGATGACCCTAGAATGGCAACATATCGTCCTTCTGTCTAAATTGGGGGTGGAGGGGTGCACATTAGACGATATATTATCCTTCGACACTGAAAATTAATCTTGGGCATTTCTTCTTCTTTTGTTCGCTTGAAATATGTCTATAACTGCAATTTGTCTTTTGTATGAATTCAACTGCCTTTTTTAGTTCACACAGCGGTCCATAGAATTTATATTCCACTGTCGTCTCTCTAGACCAGAAGGTTTACCTAGATATGTTATATTTTGGGCAGTCTTGGGGTATGTTCTCAGCTGTCTGCGACGCCAATCCACATGTGCACATGGCTGTTTCCCCAATCTTGAATTTTGTATACATGTGGTTGCGAAATCTATTGTGTCCTGTTCTGAGGCGCAGAATAATGACTTGTTCTGGTCTGTCCATAACGTGGTAGTCATCTTGAGCAGGTTTTGGTGGCTTTCTGACTGATTTGATCATTCTTTTCTTTTGGTGGTATGTAACGGGCACATCAGGCTGTTCTTCTTTGGCTCCTTCCTTAGCCAATTGATCAGCTCTGTCGTTTCCGGGTACTCCACAGTGGGATGGTATCCACTGTATGGTGACCTTATGCTGATTGCTAAGTTCAGAAAGTAGTGTCCTTAGTACAGGCAATTTCTCAGACAGGAGCGCCTCGAGTACTGATTTTGCATCTGTCAATAGCACCACATACATGAAGCCCATAAGCGGGCACTCTCTCGCTGTTTATACTTCACCTCGACACCGCAAGGTACAAGAGGGACTTGATGAGATGAGATGAGATGAGAGAATAGCACCACAGTTTGAGTACCATTGCTGGTATGCAGTAATTTCTCTGTTGCTATCTTGATTGCCTCAATTTCAGCATCACAGTTATGGCAGTTCTATGAGGAGTTAGACCCCGTGATCAAGGCAGTTCCAAAATCTGACTATATTTATATGCTCGGTGATTTCAATGCTCGTGTGGACACCAGTAATGACCTATGTATTACAAACTCATTTTTTAAGACAAAAGAGATACATAAGGTTACATGGAAACATCCAAGATCCGGCCATTGGCATCAGCTGGACTTTATCATCATACGGAGACAACATCTGAACCATATATCATTGACTCGAAGTTACCATAGTGCTGACTGTGATACGGATCATTCTTTGGTTGTTGCAAGGGTTAGACTGAGACCAAAGAGAATCTACACAGCTAAACACAAATCTAGCCCCAGGATTAATATTATTAACACTCACGATCCTGAAAAGTGCTTTCACGTTCAACAGCAACTTGAAGACACTTTCACTGATACACCAGAAAATTGTATAGTTAATTAAAAGTGGGGTCAGCTTAAGGAAACACTTTATAAAACTGTCATAGGGATTTACGGCACTGTGGATCATAAGAGGCAGGACTGGTTTGCGGCAAACAGCGAGAGTCTGCAGCCCTTGATTGATAAGAAGAAGATAGCTCTCTTAAGAAACAAGGAAAGACCAACGCGTAACACTCTGAATGAGCTAAGGCGAGCTGGGAAGGATGTGCAAAAGGTTGCCAGGCAGTGTGCAAATGATTATTGGGTCAAGTTATGTGAGTCCATTCAAATAGCAAGTGATAAGTGGAAGTGCACCATTGAAAACCTTGACTGGAGAAATCATCAATGATAAGAAACAGCAGATGGACAGATGGGTAGAGCACTATTTGGAGCTTTACTCAAGTGAGACCAAACTAGCAGATGATGCCCTCAACGCCATAGAGGCTCTACCAACTCTTGACCACCTGGACACACTTCTCACCATAACAGAAGTTAAGTGTGCTATAAATGAACTTGCATCTGGCAAGGCTACAGGTAAGGATGGGATTCTAATAGAGGTTATCACTCTACAGATCCACCAGCTAATAGAGCTATGCTGGCGAAAAGGACAAGTCCCACGGGATTTCAAAGATTCAAGCATTATAACACTGTACAAGAACAAGGGCGATCGGAGTGGCTGCAACAACTATAGGGGTATCTCACTTCTTTGTATTGTTGGAAAAGTATTTGCCAGAATTGTTCTGCGCAGACTTCAAGTCCTAGGAGGTCAAGTCTACCCCGAATCACAGTGTGGCTTTCGACAGAACCGGTCTACCATTGATATGATATTCTCATTGCCACAAATGCAAGAAAAATGCCGTGAAAAGAATCTACCACCGTTTATTGCCTTCATCGACCTCACAAAGGCATTTGATTTGGTCAGTCGTGAGGGTCTGTTCAAGGCAGTAAAGAAGATTGGCTGCCCACCAACTCTTCTGTCCATTGTGGAATCGTTCCACACAGGAACGGTATAATCAAGTTTGATGGTGCAACTTCTGAAGAGTTTGAAATCAAGAGTGGAGTTAAGCAAGGCTGTGTACTAGCTCCCACCCTCTTTGGAATATACTTTTCACTTCTACTGAAATATGCCTTTCGTGATCAGGATGGTAGTATATACATTCACTCACGCTCGGATGGCGGCCTCTACAATGCTCAGAGATTGAAAACCAAGACCAAAATTAGGAGGGTACTGATCTGAGAGTTGCTTTATGCAGATGATGCTGCAATTACGACTCACTCTAAAGAAGAACTAGCAAAGTCAACTATCTGCATTCTCCAATGCTTGTTCTGAATTTGGTTTAACAATTAGCAAAATGAAGACACAGATTATGTCACAAGGTGCACATGGGGTACAATCAATCTTTATTGGCGACGCCGAACTAGAGATGGTAGACCATTTTACATATCTAGGATCAGTGGTAAATAGCAAATTATCCCTAGATCAGGAAATCAACATCCGGATTGGTAAGGCAGCAAACACAATGAACAGGTTAAGAAAAAGAGTCTGGGAGAACAGGAAGCTTACTGCCAAAACAAAATCCTTGTCTATCAAGCCTGTATCCTTAGTACTCTTCTTTATGGCAGTGAAACCTGGACAACCTACTCACACCAAGAGAAACATTTAAACATCTTTCATATGCGGTGTCTGCGAAGAATTCTTGGTATTAAGTGGCAAGACAAAATCACAAATACTGAAGTATTGGAAAGATCGGGGTGTGTGACGGTTTATTCCATGCTCAGTCTTCGTAGACTTAGATGGATAGGACATCTTAGGAGGATGGATGATGGTAGAATACCAAAGGACATCCTTTTTGGTGAATTACAGATGGGTAAGAGATCTCAGGGTCGGCCTGTACTACGATATAAAGATATGTGTAAGCGGGACATGATTGACACAGGCATTGATAATGCACACTGGGAGCAAGTCGCTGCTCAACGTGTTGCATGAAGGGCAACATCAGAAATGGAATAAAGACAAAGGAGAAAATTATTGCAGATTAGTCACACACAGAGCGTGTGGGACGTAAGATAGTGCATGCTGGTGGAAATGACCACGTGTTCACATGCACCCACTGTGAACGGACATTTACAGCGCAAATTGGCCTTATCAGTCACATTCGCTACCGCCATAGGTAAAAGCTATATGCCTTTTTAAAGCACAAATTATCATCTGTCAAGACGGCAAGGTGCCATGGTTATGGCAATACTTTCCTGTCGGTACTCTGGCTGTGTCTCTAGTATTATTTGGGTATTCTATGTACACTTCCGCTCCTCTATTTCGAACAGTATTTTGTGCAGACCCATCAGTGTAGACTCGGATCCAGAGGTCATGTGAGTATTCTTCATCAAGGAAGCTGAGAGTGGCTGTTCTGCGCTGCACACTGTTCTGTTCTTTCTTGTCAAATATTCCTCTCACTTTTGTCTGGATTTGTAATGATAGTCTATCTTCATCTTTCCATGGAGTTCGCTCTGGAATAGTTGTTAGGGGGATACCAACTGTGGGCAGATCGGTGGTTTTTCTGCAGAGTCGATTGGCATGGTGGATAAAACTACTTCTTTTCAACCGCCCTTTAGCTACATTTTCAAATCTGTGCTTCATAGGGTGGCCTGGCAAGCTGAGGAACTTTTCTGCTTGTATTAACGTTTTCGTATCTCTGCGCTCTTTCAGTGCTTGTGTCCTCCCCATCTTCTCCATTTCCAGTATAGGGGCTGATCTCATCCCTCCTGTCGTGACTCTAAGTGCTTGATTTTGCACCTTTTCCAGCTATTATAGATTATAGTGTGGTTTTTGTTTATGCCGAACACCACGCAGTTGACCCGTATTCCAGGGGTGGTCGTATGCTCTGTTGATAAACTTTGCTAAGTATTTTCCCACTGGCTCCCCATGTGGTCTCACTCAGCTTTCTCAGGATGGCTATTTTCCTTCTGGCTTGTGCTACTGCTTTGTTGATGTGCTTTCTCCATGTCAGCCTGCCATCAAATGTTACTCCAAGGCATGTTGGTTCTTTATCTTTTCTTAGGGGTATTCCATTTATCTGGATGATCCCAGTCTTTTGTTTTGGAGAGAGGGTAAATAGAGTGTTGCTGCACTTGTCAGTGTGGATGCTGACACACCATCTATTTGCCCTTGCAACTAATATATCTACATCTCTTTTTAGCAATCCGGTTGCCTCTGATGCCTGTTCATTTGTGCTCCATAGAACCAGGTTATCGGCGTACATTGCCACTTTAATTATTATTTTAGTAGATTAGCAATAAGATCATTGATGAACATTAGAAAAAGTGTTGGGGTCAAGACGCCGAGCTGGGGAATACCGTGACGCAATAGTACGTTTTTGCTCTTGAGCCCGTCTAACTGTACTCGGGCTCTTCTGTTGCGTAAGTATGTTTTCATACATTTTTACATTCTTCAATTGACTTTGCAGTTTCTCAGTTTCTTCATCAGACATTTCTTTCCAGACTTTTTCAAAAGCTTTCTTCAGATCTATCCATGCCGCAAGCACCAGCTTCTTCTCTTGGAATGCATCCTCAATTTCTTGAGAGAGGTAGGTTGTCTGATCTTCCGTAGAGTAGCACTGCCTAAAGCCAGCCTGCTGTGGCACAAGGATGTTTTTACTTTCAATGTACCACTGCAGTCTGTGATTGATGATGCGCTCCAATGTTTTACAGAGACAGCTTGTGAGGCTAATTGGTATGTAGCTAGAGGCAATGGAAATTTCTTTCACTGATTATAGGAGGGGTATCATGATTGCTTCTCTCCAGGCTTGTGGAACACTGCCTAAGGTCCAGCTGTTATTGAAGATCTGCAACAGATTTGCTTTGGCCTCTGTTCCTAGGTTCCTGATCATTTCATTGGAGATACCATCAGCCCCTGGTGACTGTTTTTATTTTCAGTTTTGATATGGCTAGCTCTAGTTCGCTGATTGTGATGGGTGCCTTCAGAACCTCATGTACTATTTCTTTTTGTCATGTATGTTGCCATTTCTTTCGAATCTCTTGTTGTTTCTCTGGACTAGTTTTAATATTGTTATCTTTGCGAATGAGTCCATAAAATGGTCAGCTGCTTGCGTTCTTGTTAAGATGTTTCCATCTTTATGTAGTGCAATTTTTTAGTTTCTCCCTGTGCCATCATCGTTAAGTTGTTTTATAAGCTTCCACAATTTCCTTGTCTCTCTTTTAAAGTTCAGAGACTCCGTTTTCTCCTGCCAGCTTTTCCTTCTAGCCTTTGAAATTTCGCTTTTGCGTGCTGGAATTTATTGTGATGCTCTTGGCTGGGGGTGGCCTCTGTTTGCTTTCTACACACTCCACGTCATTATGCAACTGTTCCAGTTCACTACTCCAGTAGGGTTTATATTGTTTACGGGCTCCTCTTGATACTGTTTCTCGCGCTGCCTGTATTATGCATTTCCCAAACTCTTCAACTGATTTATTTATGTCTTTCTCAGAGTTCAGGTTTATAACCAGTATGCTGGTGCGATGCTTGTACATTGCCCAGTCTGCTGTCTTGTAGTTCCACATAGAATGAGCGCTACTTTCACTTACAAGCTCATTTTCTACAGTTAGAAAGACTGACCGATTGTCACTGCCACCAAGTTGTTTCCCAACAATTCGTGTAATGTTCGACTCCAGGTCTGGTGAATGCAAAGCCAGGTCAGGTGTAGTTGTAGTGTGCCATGATCTCGAGTAGAAAGTATGTGGATCGGACGGCTTGTTAATCAAGATGAATCTATTTTTCATCTTGCCAGTATTCCAGTCTCTCTCCTCTCTGGTCCATGTGATCATAGCCCCAGCTCTGCGAGTGGCTGTTGAAATCGCCATGCAAAATCATTGTTTCTTTTAATGGTAGTGTGTCCAGTGCCTGTGGACGGTCACTTGGACAGTAGTAATTGATCAGATGTAGATCTGTATTGCCTGTCTTAAGTTTAAGTGTCTGATACTCAGCATCTTCCATGCAGACTTCGATTTGGGAAGCAGTGATGTTATTTTTTACAAGGGCCAGTATCCCACATTTTCTCCTGTCCTTCCGGTCAGATCGGTATCACTGGTAGCCTCTGATTTTGAAGGCTATATTTTCGTTGAGGTGAGTTTCTTGCAAGCTTACATACGCTTACTCTTTCTTGGTCCAAGATGTTTTCTAATTCTATTTGTTTGTTGTTGACTCCCTCCGCATTCCAGTGCACTATTTTAATTATTTGTTTAGTATGGCCAGCCGTTCTATTCTCATGTCCCCTGGCTCCACAGGACATCTGAGAAGGATCTCCAGTAGTTGTGGATGGACCCTTTCGAGACATAGGGCCCTGCACTGCACCTGCCTGGGGGTCCAAAGCAGGGCGAGCACCATAACATTTAGCAGTAGTCGACATATTCCATTTTGCGTAATTGCGTGCATCCTGATTTCTGTGGTGCGCCTCCTGACTGGTTGCCTCCGTCTTCAGCACTTTTCCTTTGCTAGAGCAGACTGTGGTCTCACTTTAGTTTAAATGTATAGGCGCACATACACACGTGTCTGCGCATGCATGTACGTGCATACACATTTAGAGCATATTGGTTATTTTTCGGCGCCAGAAACTCGCCGTCGTCCCTTCTCCTTGTAGTTAAAACAGTTCCGCCACGTGAAGGCCAGGAGTTGGATTTTTTGCTGCAGATGTTATGTATTCACGAGCCATTGTGGTATTTACGCAAGGTTGGGCGCTCACCACAACACTGCGCCCCGGCTACATACAACAACATTTGGAACCATCTTGGGCACTGAAAGAGTTAAGACTAAGATCGAGGTATTTCATCATACCACTCCTCTATTTCTTATTATTAGTACTTCCCATCACCATCATCATCATCAAAATTATCAGTATCGGCATAATGATCATCATTATAATCATCATCTTCATCATAATCATCACCATTGTCTTCATAATCTTCATCATAGTAATAATAATATTCATAACATAATAATCACTATTATCATTAAATCATGATCGACATCATCTTCATCATAATATTTATCACAATAATCAATTAATCAGGTGCCCTCTCCACAATGAAGGTTGGCTGCAGAGCATCTAAAACACCGTCTGCCTCTAAGTGTGCGATCTGTCAGACTGATGTTCTTGTTATCTTCCCACTTGTATCGTTGTCTACCTCTTGCTCGCTTGCCCTCAACCTTGCCCTCCAGTTTGGTTTTTATAAGAGTATTATGTCTTTTAACGTGGCCGAAATATTTCACTTGCCTCTTTTTTTATTTCTTTCATCAACTCTCTTTTGATTTCCTGTTTTTCTAGAATCTCTGTATTTGACTGTTTTTGTTTCCATGAAATACGACATATTTGTCTGTATATCTACATCTCTATGGCCTTTATTCGACTTTCTAGTTGTTATGCCTACACTAATTTCATGCTGTTGAAAACCGTTTTGGCCATTCCTAATTTCTTTTTTTTTAAAATTATATTTCACTTCTGCCATCATCTGTTATTACATGTCCAAGATAGGAGAAACTTGTTACTTGCTCTAGTATCTGCCCGTTTACTGCGATGTTTATTGATGGCCTGTCCTTTTCACTGCTAATTGTCATAGTTTTCGTTTTTTGGATGTTAATATCAAAGCCACATTCTGCACTATTTCTATTTACTTGTTCCACTAGGTTTAGTAACTCTTGCTGTTCTGCTAGTAACACGGTATCATCAGCATACCTAAGATTGTTTATGATTCTTCTATTTATGTTAAGTCCAAGCAGTTCGACTTGTTTAAAAATTATTTATGTGTATAAGTTGAAGAGGCTTGGAGACAACATACATCCCTGCCCGTATTAATCTTGTCATTTCTATTGGCGACGTATAATTATTTCCGCATCTAATTGACGCCACAGTAGTGTATAGGGTCTCTAAGAGGCGTTTTGAGGGCGGTTTTTTGAGGGATAACAAAGAACAAAGAAGGAGGTGCGGGAGGTGCGGGGAGGTGCCGGAATAAAATAGTAAGCTCAAAGAAGGGGAGTGGCGGAACATAATTTATGCATAATCGATTGGTTTGCGCCGGCTGTTACGGGTTGATGTATTCGTATCTTTGTTAAGATCGGCGAACAACTGTCAGCAAAAAAGTCGATATTGTCCGTACCAGAAATAATGTGGTTTGTAAATTACACCTGTCGGCGATAGGTGGCGTTTTTAATCAGATCATCGGTATATGTAAACAATGATAAATGAATTGAGACACGGGGTTAGTTGGTACCACAGTCGCATTGCAGATGGTGCGATAACCAATTCGATAGAGTGTGTCGGGGTATCGCCAATGTGTAACTGGGGTGTATAATAGGTTAAGTTGGTACCATAGACCCCCCTCATTTGGCGGCGTTGAGTTCGAATCTCAATGCTTTTTCGTTGGTAAGGTTACCAGTTTATCACGTATGGGTGTACCTAGTTGTCATAGGGGGTGTGTAGTTTGTCATAGTGGGATATCACCAATGTGTAACTTGGGTGTCTCTTGGGTGCCCTACCATGCAACAGGTTCGGATCTCACTGTGTGGTGGGGTAGTGTGGCAGTGGTCGAGTGTGTAACGGGGATAGGTGGTGCCGTAGGCATCGTTTGAGAGTCGATTCACGCCGCGGTTCGATAAGGATGTCCACCCTAGGCGGCTCTTTTTAAGTGTATACTAAGCCGTAAACGTATAACAGTGGTGTCTAGTTGCTGCCATAGCGCTTGAAAGGTTCGAAACCTACTGTGTGGTGGCGTAGTGTGGCAGTGGTCGAGTATGTAACGGAGCTAGGTGGCGTCATTGACGATTCGAATAACGCGGCTGGTTGATAACTATACCCAACATAGGCGCCAGAGAAGCGAATCCCGCTATGTGGTGAATCTGTTAAAGTAACATTGGTGTCACGTGTTTCGTATCTTTGTTAAAGGTTGGTTTACAACATCTGTGACCAAAAAGTCAGTATTGTCCGCAGGTGTATAGTAAAAGAAATAATGTGTATTGGGAATTAGGTGTGCTGGCGACAGTTGGTACTATTAATTATATCACCATTATATGTTAACAAAGGAGAACTCAAGTGAATCGTGTGTCGATCAATGCGGGAGAGATTGCCTGACGCGCAATTTACGCTGTAATGCCAATAGCTCCAGTTTTCCTATTGCGGTTATTAGTGATCTGTAGAGACCTGTAGTGGTTTATGCACTACCATTACATAGTATAAAGGAAAACCTTAAAAAAGTAAAGAGGGCGGCTTAGTGATATTCGTTGTTAAGGGGTTGGTTAGCGGTGAAAAGGGGTAGATAAGTGCCCCCGAACACTAGCATCATACACTTTCAGATCGTTAAAGGAAATCCTTGAAGGAAAAAAAAAAAAAAAAAAAAAGTAAAGATGACCCTCCATGTCGGCGTAGGTGTCGGACTTGAATCAGATCGAACCTGAGGGTGGTGTAAGACCAAAACAATTAAAAAACATGGCTGCTATCTGTTCTATATTACGGCCAAAATATGTGCAGGCCGCCGGCCTTTGAGATGAGTCTGCTTGTGGCTTGCGGCGGCAGCTTGACTTGTAAAACACACAAACCGATGTGTGGCTTACAACCAATCACGGTGTTGGTCTTAGAATTGATCCACATCTTATGTTAGACAAACACTGATTGGTTGGCAACTATACTGTGGGCGGGGTTTACTTTATGTAATATATAACCAACTCACCATCTCTCTCACTTTGTGTTTTACACAAGAACGACGAACGATCGAGTCTTCAGTTTTGTGGTTAGTCAACTGCTATTTGCCTTCAAGTGTGGAAAGTTTGACAGGCACCTGTTTGTCTCAGTATCCACGGACTATCAACCATATACGGACATACCGATTTAGTGGATCTGTCTCCCAGTTTTTGGCTATTCAAGCTGACTTGTAAGATTTATCAACCAGTTTTTTACCCAGACCCACCCCAAGTGTAAGCAATAGCATTATTCTGCCTTAGTTTACAACGGCAGCTGCAAAGATTTCATCACCGATTGAATCAAAGACCGGCACAACTTGTTCGGATTTGATACCGCATACTAAACTAGTGAACATTACATCTTGTTGTTTGGATATTTGGCATCCTAAACTAGTCAACGTCGAGTTATCTACCATTAGTGCAAGTTATAAACTAATTATATTCAACACCATATACAGAGGCTCAGTGTGAACAGGTTTCAAGTCGAGTGTCGATTATCTTATTATCAATTCGCTAGCGAACGTGCCTAAAAAGATGGCTACTCGGCAATCATCTGAGAAACACGTATGTGCAACTTGTGGAAAAGGCTTCACTGAAAAGCGCAGTCTGCTTCGCCATATTCGTAACAGTCACAGTACCAAGGAGCAAGTGTATTCGTGTCAAACTTGTGGTCATCATTTTAACAGGAAAGACAATCTACAACGTCACATTACAAAAGAACACACAACACCAGGATCATCATCCAGTGTAATACCAACAGAAACGTCAACACCTTTTTCACCAACAGTGCGTAAGAGACCAGCGGCTACCAATAGTGATGTGACAAGCAGGAAGAAGAAGAACACTAAACAAAACGAAAACGCCTATCCAGCTACCAACACACAACCCGAGGATGAAGCGGGTTCTCTACACACGCTACCAGATGATGTTAGACAAGTATACAACGACAACTGGAGTAGTATCAAGACACATAACAAGATCAACACATATATGTCTGTCTATACATTTTTTATTAGTCCACAGACACAACACCCTAAAGACTGGACAGAGACCTTGTACAAGATCTTTGACACTCAAAAGAGCATATTCAAAATCAACTTTAGTTATCATGTAGTCCTTAGGCACATCGAAACACAAGCTCTTCGGTTCTACCATGCATCTTTCAATAACGCTTCTGTCTTAGAAATTCCACAACTAATTCGAAACAGACAAAACTTTGACAATTTTATCAAAACAGTACACGAACACGACATTCTTACATACGCTATGCAACAACGTCCAAATACCAAATACACTACAGAGACGATTCCAGCTATAAGTTTTTATCTCTATCATATCCCAGGAATTCTGTCTCGTTTAATAAATAACCACAGGTTTATGACCAACGTTCGACACCATTGTACACTGTGTGTATATGAGCATACTATGTATAACATCCCATATTACACCATCCATTTTTATACTGATATTATGTTTATTTTTTATGTTTGTAAAATTTACTGGAAATACTGTAAAATAAACAATTATATGTATTATAATTGCGTTCACTTGTTGGTTTTTATTGTTGACAGTGCATATGGGTGTCATGGGATGAGCGGGTGTTACATGTTGATGGGCAAGTCAAGAAATATCTCAAACAAACTTATAAATATATCGACCACATAGGAAAATGTGTTAACTAAAGATGAAAACTACGGGTCAAGTAACGAAAAAATTTCAAAGAAGCTTATAAAAAATAGGAAACAATGATAGAAAATGGTGGTCAAAGATAGAAATATCTCATCCGAACTTATAACAAGTAAGAAAATATACTAGTAAGATCAAGAAATATGTCGACCGAAGTAATACAATAGGCAGAACGATGGACAAACTTATAAATATTTCATTCAAACTTATAAAGACTATGATAAAATGTTATCCAAATCAAATAACAGGCTGACCAAACTTATAATTAGCTCATCCAACCTTGTAAATAGTAGGAAAAGTTGTTAGCCAAATAGGCAAAATATTGGTCAGATACACAAATATCTCAATCAAACTTATAAAAAGTAGGAAAAAAGGCTAGTCAAACTAATAAAAAGGGTGGCCAAATACATAAATATCTCAACCAAGCTTATAAAAAGTAGGGAAATTGTAAGTCAAATGTAAAAAAAAAAAAAAAAAAAAACTTTGGGGTAAATAGAAATCATATTAACGAAATAGGAAAAATGTCGCTCAAACTTATAAATAACACGTCCAAACTTATAAAAAGTAGGAAAATGTGTTAGCCGAATGGTGAAAATATTGCTCAAATTAAGAAACATCTCGACCGAAGTAGGAAAATACGTGATTCAATGTATACAAACGTTGGGTAAATACAGAAAGATGTCGACCAAACTGATAAAAATCTCCGCCAAACTTATGAAATGTAGGGACATTTGTTAACCAAAAGGGGAAAATGTCGGCCAAATACAGAAATAGCTCCACCAAACTTATGAAAAGTAGGAACATTTGTTAACCAAATAGGCAAAATATTGGTCAGATACACAAATATCTCAATCAAACTTATAAAAAGTAGGAAAAAAGGCTAGTCAAACTAATAAAAATGGTGGCCAAATACATAAATATCTCTACCAAACTTACAAAAAGTAGGAAAATTGTAAGTCAAATGTAAAAAAAAAAAAAAAAAAATATGGGGTAAATAGAAATCATATTAACCAAATAGGAAAAATGTCGCTCAAACTTATAAATAACACGTCCAAACTTATAAAAAGTAGAAAAATGTGTTAGCCGAATGGTGAAAATATTGCTCAAATTAAGAAACATCTCGACCGAAGTAGGAAAATACGTGATTCAATGTATACAAACGTTGGGTAAATACAGAAAGATGTCGACCAAACTGATAAAAATCTCTGCCAAACTTATGAAATGTAGGAATATTTGTTAACCAAAAGGGAAAATGTCGGCCAAATACAGAAATATCTCCACCAAACTTATGAAAAGTAGGAACAGTTGTTAACCAAATAGGCAAAATATTGGTCAGATACACAAATATCTCAATCAAACTTATAAAAAGTAGGAAAAAAGGCTAGTCAAACTAATAAAAATGGTGGCCAAATACATAAATATCTCAACCAAACTTATAAAAAGTAGGAAAACAATATTAGCCAGCTCAACTAAAAGGCTGACCAAACTTATAAATATATCATCCAAACTGACCAAAGTAATAAACATATTGGGTAAATATAGAAATATGTCGACGAAACTTTTACAAATCTCCGGTAAATTTATGAAAAATAGGAAATTTTGTTAACTAAATGTGAAAAAAATATCGACCAAACTTATAAAAAGCTCTGCCAAACTTATGAAAAGTAGGAAACTTTGTTAACCCACACGAAGAAAATTATTAACCAAAGATAGAAAAATATCAACCTAAATAGGAAAATTTGTTAACCAAATGGGAAAAATATTGACCAAGTAAACACATATTTCAACCAATCTTATAAATATGTCATCCAAATTTACAAAAAGATAGGAAAATTTGTCGACCAAGTAAGAAAATATATTACCAAAACTGGAACAGATACTAATCAAAGTGAGAAAAATACCAACCAAACTAAGAAATATGTATGGTAAAGTAAGAAAAAAGTTGGCCAAATAATAAATAATAATAATAAATACGCTAGCCAAGTGAAGAAATATTAACCAAGAGGAGAAAAAATTATAGCAAACTAAGAAATTTGCTTTCACAACTTGTCGAATTGCCCTACCAACTACCCCATTTGCTTTTACAACTTATCAAATTGACCAATTAACCTCACAAATTCCCCACTGACTCTCACAATTTTACCACTTGCCATTACAACGTGTCGACTCCCTCTCACAATTTACCCAAAGGGGTTTACTATAGGTATTATATATCCACAATCAAGCGTTCTCACACTCACAATAATAACGAAATACTGGGATTTAAGCCTGTTTTTAATCAATTTCTTTGTTTGCAGTCAAAGCATAGAAATTCCGCCAACCACCTTGTTGTTGAAGTATCCAAGGACTTAGCTTATCAACCATATATTCGCCTACAGATTTAGCGAAGTCCTCTTCCAGGTCTTGGACATTCACATCGGCGTTGTAAGAATTATCAACCAGATGCTTACCCAGACGCATGCCAAAGGTAAACATCATAATTATTCTCCCATAGTTGATGACGTTATCACCAAAGAATTCATCACTGACTAAAACAAAGACTTGGAAAACATGTTCGGGCTTGATACTGTCTTCTAGTCTCGTGAACAACACAGATTGTTGTTTGGCTATTTGACCGACTAAACCAGACAACGTCGAGTTATTTGCCTTTTTGGAATTGTAGGAACTAATAATAGTCAGCGCCATATTCACCATCTCGCTATGAACTTGTCTCAAGTCAATCGTTGCTTGTGTCATTATTATACTGATAGCTAACGTTCATCAAAAGATGTCTAGCAGGCAAACTGCTGATCCACTATTGTGAAACGGTGCAAAATGGTCAAAATGGATAATAACATAATACTTGTATAAAGAGATGGATTCGTCTCTTCTGGTTGGTCAAATTACCCAACCTACTGGAGATAAAATGGTTGTCACCGAAACCACTAGACGCGTGTTTTAGACAAGTTGAATGTTCTTGTCGAACTTTACTTTTTAAATTTTAATTAACAGTGACCATACTGATCGATAATCACATCTCTTGTCTAAAACACGCGTCTAGTGGTTTCGGTGACAACCATTTTATCTCCAGTAGGTTGGGTAATTTGACCAACCAGAAGAGACGAATCCATCTCTTTATACAAGTATTATGTTATTATCCATTTTGACCACTTTGCACCGTTTCACAATAGTGGATCAGCAGTTTGCCTGCTAGACATCTTTTGATGAACGTTAGCTATCAGTATAATAATGACACAAGCAACGATTGACTTGAGACAAGTTCATAGCGAGATGGTGAATATGGCGCTGACTATTATTAGTTCCTACAATTCCAAAAAGGCAAATAACTCGACGTTGTCTGGTTTAGTCGGTCAAATAGCCAAACAACAATCTGTGTTGTTCACGAGACTAGAAGACAGTATCAAGCCCGAACATGTTTTCCAAGTCTTTGTTTTAGTCAGTGATGAATTCTTTGGTGATAACGTCATCAACTATGGGAGAATAATTATGATGTTTACCTTTGGCATGCGTCTGGGTAAGCATCTGGTTGATAATTCTTACAACGCCGATGTGAATGTCCAAGACCTGGAAGAGGACTTCGCTAAATCTGTAGGCGAATATATGGTTGATAAGCTAAGTCCTTGGATACTTCAACAACAAGGTGGTTGGCGGAATTTCTATGCTTTGACTGCAAACAAAGAAATTGATTAAAAACAGGCTTAAATCCCAGTATTTCGTTATTATTGTGAGTGTGAGAACGCTTGATTGTGGATATATAATACCTATAGTAAACCCCTTTGGGTAAATTGTGAGAGGGAGTCGACACGTTGTAATGGCAAGTGGTAAAATTGTGAGAGTCAGTGGGGAATTTGTGAGGTTAATTGGTCAATTTGATAAGTTGTAAAAGCAAATGGGGTAGTTGGTAGGGCAATTCGACAAGTTGTGAAAGCAAATTTCTTAGTTTGCTATAATTTTTTCTCCTCTTGGTTAATATTTCTTCACTTGGCTAGCGTATTTATTATTATTATTTATTATTTGGCCAACTTTTTTCTTACTTTACCATACATATTTCTTAGTTTGGTTGGTATTTTTCTCACTTTGATTAGTATCTGTTCCAGTTTTGGTAATATATTTTCTTACTTGGTCGACAAATTTTCCTATCTTTTTGTAAATTTGGATGACATATTTATAAGATTGGTTGAAATATGTGTTTACTTGGTCAATATTTTTCCCATTTGGTTAACAAATTTTCCTATTTAGGTTGATATTTTTCTATCTTTGGTTAATAATTTTCTTCGTGTGGGTTAACAAAGTTTCCTACTTTTCATAAGTTTGGCAGAGCTTTTTATAAGTTTGGTCGATATTTTTTTCACATTTAGTTAACAAAATTTCCTATTTTTCATAAATTTACCGGAGATTTGTAAAAGTTTCGTCGACATATTTCTATATTTACCCAATATGTTTATTACTTTGGTCAGTTTGGATGATATATTTATAAGTTTGGTCAGCCTTTTAGTTGAGCTGGCTAATATTGTTTTCCTACTTTTTATAAGTTTGGTTGAGATATTTATGTATTTGGCCACCATTTTTATTAGTTTGACTAGCCTTTTTTCCTACTTTTTATAAGTTTGATTGAGATATTTGTGTATCTGACCAATATTTTGCCTATTTGGTTAACAACTGTTCCTACTTTTCATAAGTTTGGTGGAGATATTTCTGTATTTGGCCGACATTTTCCCTTTTGGTTAACAAATATTCCTACATTTCATAAGTTTGGCAGAGATTTTTATCAGTTTGGTCGACATCTTTCTGTATTTACCCAACGTTTGTATACATTGAATCACGTATTTTCCTACTTCGGTCGAGATGTTTCTTAATTTGAGCAATATTTTCACCATTCGGCTAACACATTTTTCTACTTTTTATAAGTTTGGACGTGTTATTTATAAGTTTGAGCGACATTTTTCCTATTTGGTTAATATGATTTCTATTTACCCCATATTTTTTTTTTTTTTTTTTTTTACATTTGACTTACAATTTTCCTACTTTTTGTAAGTTTGGTAGAGATATTTATGTATTTGGCCACCATTTTTATTAGTTTGACTAGCCTTTTTTCCTACTTTTTATAAGTTTGATTGAGATATTTGTGTATCTGACCAATATTTTGCCTATTTGGTTAACAAATGTTCCTACTTTTCATAAGTTTGGTGGAGCTATTTCTGTATTTGGCCGACATTTTCCCCTTTTGGTTAACAAATGTCCCTACATTTCATAAGTTTGGCGGAGATTTTTATCAGTTTGGTCGACATCTTTCTGTATTTACCCAACGTTTGTATACATTGAATCACGTATTTTCCTACTTCGGTCGAGATGTTTCTTAATTTGAGCAATATTTTCACCATTCGGCTAACACATTTTCCTACTTTTTATAAGTTTGGACGTGTTATTTATAAGTTTGAGCGACATTTTTCCTATTTCGTTAATATGATTTCTATTTACCCCAAAGTTTTTTTTTTTTTTTTTTTTTTTTACATTTGACTTACAATTTCCCTACTTTTTATAAGTTTGGTTGAGATATTTATGTATTTGGCCACCCTTTTTATTAGTTTGACTAGCCTTTTTTCCTACTTTTTATAAGTTTGATTGAGATATTTGTGTATCTGACCAATATTTTGCCTATTTGGCTAACAACTTTTCCTACTATTTACAAGGTTGGATGAGCTAATTATAAGTTTGGTCAGCCTGTTATTTGATTTGGATAACATTTTATCATAGTCTTTATAAGTTTGAATGAAATATTTATAAGTTTGTCCATCGTTCTGCCTATTGTATTACTTCGGTCGACATATTTCTTGATCTTACTAGTATATTTTCTTACTTGTTATAAGTTCGGATGAGATATTTCTATCTTTGACCACCATTTTCTATCATTGTTTCCTATTTTTTATAAGCTTCTTTGAAATTTTTTCGTTACTTGACCCGTAGTTTTCATCTTTAGTTAACACATTTTCCTATGTGGTCGATATATTTATAAGTTTGTTTGAGATATTTCTTGACTTGCCCATCAACATGTAACACCCGCTCATCCCATGACACCCATATGCACTGTCAACAATAAAAACCAACAAGTGAACGCAATTATAATACATATAATTGTTTATTTTACAGTATTTCCAGTAAATTTTACAAACATAAAAATAAACATAATATCAGTATAAAAATGGATGGTGTAATATGGGATGTTATACATAGTATGCTCATATACACACAGTGTACAATGGTGTCGAACGTTGGTCATAAACCTGTGGTTATTTATTAAACGAGACAGAATTCTGGGATATGATAGAGATAAAAACTTATAGCTGGAATCGTCTCTGTAGTGTATTTGGTATTTGGACGTTGTTGCATAGCGTATGTAAGAATGTCGTGTTCGTGTACTGTTTTGATAAAATTGTCAAAGTTTTGTCTGTTTCGAATTAGTTGTGGAATTTCTAAGACAGAAGCGTTATTGAAAGATGCATGGTAGAACCGAAGAGCTTGTGTTTCGATGTGCCTAAGGACTACATGATAACTAAAGTTGATTTTGAATATGCTCTTTTGAGTGTCAAAGATCTTGTACAAGGTCTCTGTCCAGTCTTTAGGGTGTTGTGTCTGTGGACTAATAAAAAATGTATAGACAGACATATATGTGTTGATCTTGTTATGTGTCTTGATACTACTCCAGTTGTCGTTGTATACTTGTCTAACATCATCTGGTAGCGTGTGTAGAGAACCCGCTTCATCCTCGGGTTGTGTGTTGGTAGCTGGATAGGCGTTTTCGTTTTGTTTAGTGTTCTTCTTCTTCCTGCTTGTCACATCACTATTGGTAGCCGCTGGTCTCTTACGCACTGTTGGTGAAAAAGGTGTTGACGTTTCTGTTGGTATTACACTGGATGATGATCCTGGTGTTGTGTGTTCTTTTGTAATGTGACGTTGTAGATTGTCTTTCCTGTTAAAATGATGACCACAAGTTTGACACGAATACACTTGCTCTTTGGTACTGTGACTGTTACGAATATGGCGAAGCAGACTGCGCTTTTCAGTGAAGCCTTTTCCACAAGTTGCACATACGTGTTTCTCAGATGATTGCCGAGTAGCCATCTTTTTAGGCACGTTCGCTAGCGAATTGATAATAAGATAATCGACACTCGACTTGAAACCTGTTCACACTGAGCCTCTGTATATGGTGTTGAATATAATTAGTTTATAACTTGCACTAATGGTAGATAACTCGACGTTGACTAGTTTAGGATGCCAAATATCCAAACAACAAGATGTAATGTTCACTAGTTTAGTATGCGGTATCAAATCCGAACAAGTTGTGCCGGTCTTTGATTCAATCGGTGATGAAATCTTTGCAGCTGCCGTTGTAAACTAAGGCAGAATAATGCTATTGCTTACACTTGGGGTGGGTCTGGGTAAAAAACTGGTTGATAAATCTTACAAGTCAGCTTGAATAGCCAAAAACTGGGAGACAGATCCACTAAATCGGTATGTCCGTATATGGTTGATAGTCCGTGGATACTGAGACAAACAGGTGCCTGTCAAACTTTCCACACTTGAAGGCAAATAGCAGTTGACTAACCACAAAACTGAAGACTCGATCGTTCGTCGTTCTTGTGTAAAACACAAAGTGAGAGAGATGGTGAGTTGGTTATATATTACATAAAGTAAACCCCGCCCACAGTATAGTTGCCAACCAATCAGTGTTTGTCTAACATAAGATGTGGATCAATTCTAAGACCAACACCGTGATTGGTTGTAAGCCACACATCGTTTGTGTGTTTTACAAGTCAAGCTGCCGCCGCAAGCCACAAGCAGACTCATCTCAAAGGCCGGCGGCCTGCACATATTTTGGCCGTAATATAGAACAGATAGCAGCCATGTTTTTTAATTGTTTTGGTCTTACACCACCCTCAGGTTCGATCTGATTCAAGTCCGACACCTACGCCGACATGGAGGGTCATCTTTACTTTTTTTTTTTCTTCAAGGATTTCCTTTAACGATCTGAAAGTGTATGATGCTAGTGTTCGGGGGCACTTATCTACCCTTTTCACCGCTAACCAACCCCTTAACAACGAATATCACTAAGCCGCCCTCTTTACTTTTTTAAGGTTTTCCTTTATACTATGTAATGGTAGTGCATAAACCACTACAGGTCTCTACAGATCACTAATAACCGCAATAGGAAAACTGGAGCTATTGGCATTACAGCGTAAATTGCGCGTCAGGCAATCTCTCCCGCATTGATCGACACACGATTCACTTGAGTTCTCCTTTGTTAACATATAATGGTGATATAATTAATAGTACCAACTGTCGCCAGCACACCTAATTCCCAATACACATTATTTCTTTTACTATACACCTGCGGACAATACTGACTTTTTGGTCACAGATGTTGTAAACCAACCTTTAACAAAGATACGAAACACGTGACACCAATGTTACTTTAACAGATTCACCACATAGCGGGATTCGCTTCTCTGGCGCCTATGTTGGGTATAGTTATCAACCAGCCGCGTTATTCGAATCGTCAATGACGCCACCTAGCTCCGTTACATACTCGACCACTGCCACACTACGCCACCACACAGTAGGTTTCGAACCTTTCAAGCGCTATGGCAGCAACTAGACACCACTGTTATACGTTTACGGCTTAGTATACACTTAAAAAGAGCCGCCTAGGGTGGACATCCTTATCGAACCGCGGCGTGAATCGACTCTCAAACGATGCCTACGGCACCACCTATCCCCGTTACACACTCGACCACTGCCACACTACCCCACCACACAGTGAGATCCGAACCTGTTGCATGGTAGGGCACCCAAGAGACACCCAAGTTACACATTGGTGATATCCCACTATGACAAACTACACACCCCCTATGACAACTAGGTACACCCATACGTGATAAACTGGTAACCTTACCAACGAAAAAGCATTGAGATTCGAACTCAACGCCGCCAAATGAGGGGGGTCTATGGTACCAACTTAACCTATTATACACCCCAGTTACACATTGGCGATACCCCGACACACTCTATCGAATTGGTTATCGCACCATCTGCAATGCGACTGTGGTACCAACTAACCCCGTGTCTCAATTCATTTATCATTGTTTACATATACCGATGATCTGATTAAAAACGCCACCTATCGCCGAGAGGTGTAATTTACAAACCACATTATTTCTGGTACGGACAATATCGACTTTTTTGCTGACAGTTGTTCGCCGATCTTAACAAAGATACGAATACATCAACCCGTAACAGCCGGCGCAAACCAATCGATTATGCATAAATTATGTTCCACCACTCCCCTTCTTTGAGCTTACTATTTTATTCCGGCACCTCCCCGCACCTCCCGCACCTCCTTCTTTGTTCTTTGTTATCCCTCAAAAAACCGCCCTCAAAACGCCTCTTAGAGACCCTATACACTACTCGCCACTTGTTCCCAGTGCAAGTTACTAATAAGTCTGATGTTCTCTCCGTCTACTCCTATATCTTGAAGGCATGTAATTAGTCATGTATGTTGTGCTATATCAAAAGCTTTCTTGTAGTCTATAAAACAGGCATATATATTTTCCTGACCTTCTATGTATTTTTCAATTAACATCCTCAAATAGATAATTGTTTCTCTTGGGGCGCTGTTTTTAAGGAACCCAAATTGTTCTTCAGCTACTCCCTCGTTTATTTCATTTTTTAATTCTTTCCTGAAGGGCCCTTAGTAGTATCTTAGTTAAATGGCTCATGATGGTGAAAATGACCACGTGTTCACATGCACCCACTGTGAACATTTACAGCGAGAATTGGCCTTATCAGTCACATTCGCTACCGCCATAGGTAAACGTTTTTATGCCTTTTTAAAGCATAAACTATCGTCTGTCAAGACGGCAAGGTGCCAATATGTTATATATATATATATATATATATATATATATATATATATATATATATATATATATATATATATATATATATATATTAAAAAAACAGAGTGTATGTGGCTGTGTTTGTGGTCAGCTATGTATTGGATGCGTTCGATAACGGTACATCCGATTGAGATGAAATTTTCTACACGTCTTCCTTTCATTCCTGTGCAACCGAATGTAATAGTTTCTTAGTGTAAAATCTTCTACTTATTTAATAACATTTACTTTTTCATTTTTCATTATATAATTTCTATTTAGCAGGGGACTCTAGAAAAGTTATTTCAAGGGGCATAACTTTTAATAACATTTCTATATACTTTATAGTCATATTGTTGGACTTACTTGCATTATTGTTAAACTCTTTGTCTATAGTTATTTTCAGGCATATGAGTTATAATATATAATGATATAATCTTTAAGGCATTTTCAAAGTTTTCATAAAAATAATGCATAATGCATAACATTGTAACCCATCTTTTTATGCTTAAAGAACTTATCAACTGTCATGTCTGTGATTAAAAACAGTTTTCATTAAAAATAATGAATGGTGTGTGGAAGGACATTCTTTTAAGTTACTGTGCGCCAGGAGCTGGGCGAAACCACGCCGGGTCAGATAGATAGACAGACAGACAGATAGTCGGGAACGGAAGCTTATTTGACTACTTATATGAATTAAATGACATGCTCCCCACCACGAACTGGGTGAAGCCGGGCCGGGTCAGACAGATATACAGATAGACAGACAGACAGTCGGGAACGGGAGAGCTTATATGACTACGTATATGAATTAAATGAGATGCTCCCCACCAGGGACTGGGTGAAGCCGGGCCGGGTCAGACAGACAGATAGACAGACAGACAGATAGTCGGGAACGGGAGAGCTTATATGGCTACTTATATGAATTAAATGAGATGCTCCCCACCAGGGACTGGGTGAAGCCGGGCCGGGTCAGACAGACAGACAGACAGATAGACAGACAGACAGATAGTCGGGAACGGGAGAGCTTATATGACTACTTATATGAATTAAATGAGATGCTCCCCACCAGGGACTGGGTGAAGCCGGGCCGGGTCAGCCAGACATACAGACAGACAGACAAACAAGCAGACAGACAGACTGATAGATAGATAGATCCCCTCCAGGGCCTGGGCGTAGCCGGGCCGGGTCAGCTAGTGTGTATATATATATATATATATATATATATATATATATATATATATATATATATATATATATATATATATATATACTCTTTATTGGAAGTTTTCAAAAGAAGCCACGGAAGGCAGGTGGTGGATGAAATTTGAGGGCAGCCAACAGATATTCGTTGGTCATGGTCTCGAATTCACGACGGCAGGCAGAAGAGCTCTCCTTGAGTCAATGGCTGCGGTCTCCGACCAGTACGGTCACTGCCATAGAGGAAAGCAACGGCAAACTACCTCTTTAAAAGTGCCTAGTATATCATGATTCGCTTAAAGACTGATCATCTCAAGACAAGGACAGAGACGTTAAAATTAGCAACATGGAACGTTAGGACGTTAAACAACGACGAAAAATTAGAGAACATAAAACAAGAAATTGAAAGGAAAAACATTATTGAAAGGAAAAACATTAATATTTTAGGTATGTGCGAAACGAGATGGACAGGATCAGGAATCAAGATAGATGACGATTTCAAGATTATTTATTCTGGAAGTGAAGATCGTCAAAGGGGAGTGGCAATTATTTTGGACCGGAAAACATCAAAATCTGTTCAAGGATATTGGGCGCACGAGAATTGGAAGCTGTTCGAGTATGAAGCCAGTCGCTCAGAAAGCAATTGCACACTATTGAGCATAATCTTGCCATGAAATCAACGATCAGCTGAAAGATGCTGATGTTGACAGCGATGTCCTGTAAAGGATATGCAAAACATTTTATTTTTATTCATTTGAACAACAAAGATAGTTTACTCGTTAATCGTATGTTATTTGTACCAGTGTAAATATAATTTATTGTGAAGTGTATGTACATTTCAATAAATAGCGTGTTTAATTGTGTGGAAAATTTTATTTGGAAAGATTAACTTAGTACTATTTTGTGAAAGTTGTTGGAATAAAAACATTAAGAGTGATCTTAAAAGTCGCTCGAAAGTCGACAGAGTCGACTTCATTGCACCGGATTGGTATCCCATATGGCTCAGTCTCTTCCCGCAGCGTAGAAAGCGTCGCACAAAGCACGATACTCCGTAGCTCCAGCGACGACCCTCAGGAGTCTCCGCAAAAATGCACTCGTGAACCGAAGGACGCGGCCCTTGGTAGTAAAGGTGCGGTTAGGTTTAAAACAGACATGTCATAAAACGAGCACGATAAACCAATCAGCGTTCTGCCCAATCACCTGGCGTTCAGTGGTCTCCAGCCAATATCGATACTGGAGTTGACAAGATAATAAAATAAGCTATACATACAAAAATGTCCTTTCATTCCCGAACCTTACTGAGGCCGACAATCGCAAGCCATGACTGACTCTGTCGTTCGAGGCTCAACCAGGACATCATACTCGCCAGTCGCTGAAGATGCATATACTCGCGTCAGGCTCCCATCGCATTATGTATGCATTCAGATCCCTAGTGTTTCTCTGTGCCATTCATCATTTGGCCAACACTTATGTGCATTTTTACCCTACTAAATCAGGCCTCGGCGAAGACAGGTAAGCATTGTTTTATTAAATATAAAATTAGCAACAAGTTATTATTGGAGTCGCGGTGGCGCAGTGGCTAGCCTGGCAGTCCGGTGGTCATGTGTTGGAATTCGCACAGCAGGGATTCTTAAAACTGACCGGGGCCACAAATCGACCCATCTTAAATATTGGCAAAAAAAGATGTCTTGGCATCAAAGACGACCGATTGGTCTGTACAAATATTGGGGTTAGCACCATGTACCCGATACACTTCTCTCTCTCTCTCTCTCTCTCTCTCTCTCTCTCTCTCTCTCTCTCTCTCTCTCTCTCTCTCTCTCTCTCTCTCTCTCTCTCTCTCTCTCTCTCTCTCTCTCTCTCTCTCTCTCTCTCATTTCCTCTTTTATCTTAACAAAATAAACATTCTTCTAACTTGTCTAACATTCCATTTTCCCTTTATCAGAATTACCGTACTAATTATTTCTATTAATTAGTAAAGAAATAATGCTTTGCTGCATATTTCCGTGCGTTTATAGTCCCTATATTATCATTGTCGTTATTATTTCAGACTAACTTATTAAGTGATGTATGAATGAAATAACGTATGAAAGGAGGGAGGTAAGACAGGCAGAAGTTTAGACGGACTTATGTGTCCAATTCTTAACCCTTTGTTCGTTGTTTGTTTTATCTCTATCTCTCTCTCGCTCTCTCTCTTCTCTCTCTCTCTCTCTCTCTCTCTCTCTCTCTCTCTCTCTCTCTCTCTCTCTCTCTCTCTCTTTCTCCCTCTTTCTCTCTCTCACTCTCTCACTTTCTCACACTCCCTCACAGTCTTGGCCAGGGACACTGGTAGTGGTTAAAAGCGAAAAATAGGCAGAGGTGTGTCAAAGAGTAAGCACAGACAAGTCACTGAAATTGTTCTGGCGACTACATAAAAGCATGAGTGGGGTAGTCAAGAATAAGAGCATTTCTGACTTCCAAGGTGCTGACCTCATCTGGCAGAGGACTGATGAGGACAAGGGCAAAGCCCTCTTTGAACGCTACCTTGAGCAGAGCAACCAGACAGACATGGGAGGCCGGAATCTGGCCAAGGAGGTCACCTCAGACAGATGCAAGGCCCAGAACACTTCGGATGAAGACACAGTGACAGTGAAAGAAATCAAGGCTGTGCTTCGACGATCAAAAAACAGTGCTCCAGGTCCTGATGGCATAAGATACGACGACATAAATAGGTGTACCGACAATGAGCTAAAGAAACTAGCAGACATGTACAACAACAGTATAGGGAGTGCTAGCATCAAGGAGGAATGGTTACATAGCTATCTGATTCCCTTGCCGAAGCCTGACAAAGACCACAAAAAAATTCAGGGATATCGAATTATAACCATGCAGAATACAGTAGGCAAGCTGCTGGAGAAGGTAATTGCCAGGAAAATATCAAGCCAACTAGAGAGGCAAGGTGTTTTCCCACCTACCCTGGGTGGGTACCGTCCAAAAAGAGAAACCTGGACCAATGCAGCAGTCTTTGCCCATGATGTCTATGAAGGTTTCCACTCAGGCACTGAAACTGTTGCTGCAGTGATTGATCTTGAGGACGCATACAACAGAGTACCACTGGATTTTTTAATGTTTCAGCTTCTTGAACTAAACGTAAGTCCATTCCTCCTTAGCTGGATCGCTGCAGCCCTCTTCCAACGGAAAGTAGTTTTTAGATGTGGCAGTTGGACTTCGGAACCAACAACAATATATCCTGGCCTACCACAGGGATCACCATTATCTCCGGTACTGTTCAACGCCTACACGGTGAGAATCACCAGTGAGCAGATCACTGGACCTGGCAGGACATTGTCATATGCCGATGATGTTTTAGTGTATCGTCAGGGTAAGGATAGAGAGGAGGTTGCTGTGGAACTACAAACCGAACTCAATCGCATAAGTACTTGGTGTGATGAAGCTGGGGCAATGGTCAACCCAACAAAGGCAACAGTGACTTGGTTCTCGTTGAATAATCATATTGTCAACAATCCAACACCAACTGTAATGCTGTGTTCAGAGACGGTGGAAAGAACGCAGGCAATGAATTACCTGGGGATACGGTTTGATCGAAGCCTTGCTTATAATGTGCACATAGACCAGGTGATAACAAAGGCCAAGCGGGGCTTGGCAGCGATGCGGGTGATGGCGGCAGCAAACTGTGAGCAGCGCCATCTATGTCTTCTGTACGAGGGGCTGGTCATGTCTGTTTTGGAGTATGCAATGGCAATCCTGACTCTCAGCCATAAGCAGATAGAAAGGATGGAAAGGATACAGAATGAAGCTATGCGCATTATTCTTGGATGTACAAGAGATACAGCATGCAGGGCGATGCGCTACCTTCTTGATTTTCCAACCATTGAAGAGAGAATGCAAGTTTGCAGGGCACGCGCCTACCTCAGAATTAACGCAAACACACAGCATCCACTGCATAGTGAAATTAGGAAGGTGAAGGGCAGCAGGTTAAAAAGAGGACGGTCGTGGATGGGTCAAGCCGAAGACATTCTTCAACAGGTGTGTTCACTTGAGGACTTAGAACCTGGCGAGGAGTGGGTGCAAGTGCCAACAGACTTCTGCACATCCTTTTCAGTTTGCATCCAACTAGATAGAAAATGCAGACAAGAAAATCCGGCTGCTGTGGAGGCTGAAGTACAAGCGTTGATTTTCGAGAATTCGCTAGACAGTGACGCGGTCATCTACACAGATGGGTCGGTCGTCCGACATGTGAGAAGCTCATGGGCCTTTACAGCTCGGGCCGGAGGGAGAATTGTGAAGGAGGACTCTGGTGCTTTCACTGAAACCACAAGTAGCCTGACCATGGAAGTCATGGCAGTAAGTAAAGCAATAACATGGCTCGAGACACAGACATTCACTAGGGCTTGTTTCCTTAGCGACTCAATGAACATGATCAAGAGGATAGAGGAGGGGTCGATCCGAAGAGAATGGTTGCTGCCTCTGGAGCGGTCTCGGCTGGCAAAGATTAGTTTCATCTTCGTGCCAGGTCATGCGGGAGTACAAGGAAATGAGCGGGCTGACAAGCTCGCAGGTGAGGCTACTGTGGAGGGCGGACGCGCCATGGACCAGGCTGACATTCTGAATGCTCTACGAGAAGTGAGACTTTTGCAAGAACCAAGTGATGACTGTGAATCTACAACAATGGCCAGACTGCGAGAGCAGCAAATTAAAAGAGGGGTGGCCAAACAAGAACACTACGCAGGAAGCCAAATAAGATTGATAAACCAACACAGAACTGGCGTCGTTAGCCGCTACACGCTGCGGGATTTGCTGAGGAGGGGATCCGAGCACTTATGGACTGACTGGTTCGATGTGCAACGAGGATGATATGTCGACTAACTAACTAACTAACTAACTAACTAACTAACTAACTAACTAACTAACTAACTAACTAACTAACTAACTAACTAACTAACTAACTAACTAACTAACTAACTAACTAACTAACTAACTAACTAACTAACTAACTAACTAACTAACTAACTAACTAACTAACTAACTAACTAACTAACTAACTAACTAACTAACTAACTAACTAACTAACTAACTAACACTGGTAATTAAAAATCAATTCAGTACACTAGAAGTATTAGCACGTGTGTTGACTTTTCAAAGAGAGTTAACGACCACAACAACAAAAATCCCTCACTCTCGCTCTCTCTCTCTCTCTCTCTCTCTCTCTCTCTCTCTCTCTCTCTTCTCTCTCTCTCTCGCTCTCACTCTCTCTCTCTCTCTCATTCTCTCTCTCACACACACTCTCTCTCTCTCTAACATACGCTTTCGCATATTCTTTCACACTCTCTTACACAAACACTATCTCACACACTCTCTCTATCAGTCTCTCTTCACACTTTAACACTTCCTCTCTAGTCGACGAATACAACACTGCATTACAAACCTCACCACTACCAATCCCTTTCCCCACCATCTATTTGGCATAGAAGATTTACAATATTGTAACACGAGCGATGAGAGAGAGAGAGAGAGAGAGAGAGAGAGAGAGAGAGAGAGAGAGAGAGAGAGAGAGAGAGAGAGCACTTGGAATAAGGGCGTGCATGACGTGAGCTTGGTGTCGAGTCTCCTACACATGTCTATCCGTACTGCTGTCCGACCTGACACACAAAGGAGTAGTATATCAAGTTAATTTGCCACCCTCAAGGAGGCTCCGATCCGCCACTAGCCTCCTTCTTTGTCTATACTGACGTTATAAGAGCCGTCTAACAACTGGAGCCTCATTCTTCGTATCTCGCGGACAAGGGACAGACAACTTCACAGCAGAGGTCTTTTTGGCATGTTCAGGACGATGTTTTGGCGGGATGTTTATAAAATCAGGTCTACTAAGGGGTGGAGGGGGGCTGTCCGACTGTTTTCGTTCGCCCAGTAGTGACCTAAAGTCCGTTCATCGAATATTGAAAACACGTCTTTTTTTTTTTAAAGAATTTATTTTCAATTGTATTTTGATTGTAGTGAGTATGGATTAGTGTCTTAAGCATTATCATCATACACATGGTTAGGGATACGGATGTGGGTTAAGGATTATAGATCGTCAAATGAAAATCTTGAAAAGGTAAAGATGGCAGATATTCTTAGTTGCGGTGGGTATGTCTTAGTGTCATTCGTTGTTAATGAGTGGGTAAGTAGAGGAGTCGCTAGATAAGTTCTTCCAATCGTTGTTAAGGGGTGGGCACGTGGTTTAGTAGCTAGATGGATAAGTCCGTTCAATGTTAAGAGAAGGAGGCGTTGTTAATAACTGTTTCCGTTTGTTGTTAAGGGGTGGGTGAGTGAAGGAAAAGATAGATAAGTACTTTCGATCAGTGTTAAGGAATGTGCGAGTGGCAGAGTAGCTAAATAAACACCTGCGTCCCTTGTTAAGGAAGAGGGTGGTCGAGTGGAGGAGTGGCTAAAAATGTCTCCATTCGTTGTTAAGGGGTTTGTGAGTGGAGGTTATCCTAGATAAGTGCCTTTGATCGTTATTAAAGGATGGGTGAGTGGCAGTGTGGCCAGATAAATACATCCGTTCCTTGTTAAGAGAGGAAGGAGTTGCTAGATAAAGGCTACCACTGTTGTTAAGGGGTGGGTTAGAGGAGGAAAGGCTGGATAAGTGTTTCCGATACTTGTTAAGGTGTGGGCGAGTAGCAAAATAGGTAGATAAGTGCTAGCTCTCATTTTAAGGTGTGCGCGAGTGGCTACTTGGCATGTGAAGTAGGTAAGTAAAATCGAATCCATCTTTTCTGTCCAAACGAGTAGGGAGTTAACCCAAGTGACCCCAACGGATGAAGCTGGGTTATAACACTTTCACCTGAATTGAACTCCCGATTTTACCTTCTCCATTTTACCGGCGTGTACTAAACTAGACATAATTAAACCAATGCGAGACCCATAATATGCACTTACTGCATCTGTTAAATATCAATAATACTCTACCCCAATATCGCCTAATCGCGAGGCTTATCTCTGAAATTACAACTGGTTTTCGAAAGTGTCGCACAAAGCACGAACTCCGCAGCTTCGGCGCCGACTCCCAGGAGTCTCCCAAAAAATGCACTCGTGAACCGAAAGGGCAAAACAGTCAATTCAACAACAGCCGGTAGACATTGTTCCGAACATGCAGTTCACTGTACAGGACAGATGTAAAAGCATTCCACGCGATTTTCACAGCTCACGGTGTCGCCCACGCACTCACTCAGTAGCAGAGCGACGGAACCATGTACTACCAGTCCAACATGAGGAAAATGCGATTGCAAACCATAGCCACAAGCATAAACACGCCATAGGCCTTATCGGCTCAACGTCTAACCGCCATGCTCGCGACCGGAAGTCCCCAACTAACTGTCCGAGAGTTCATCTGTGCCACAGCGCCGGCAGATAGATAAGTATACTGGCCCACTGAATCAACATGACAGTCCAGTCTGTGGTCAGCGTCCATGACTTATTGGCCGTTATACGTAGTTTCACATTCCTCGAGTCACCGAAGTCGTGAGTTCAACATCGGTACTGGTAATTTGGAAACAGAACGCTTTGAGTTTATTTCGATGGCATGAAAGCAATGGCAAACTACTTAAACCAAAATTGACTAGCAAATCACAAACTGCCAATAAATTTTATGGTTTAATACAGCGTTCCGTAACGGACACGCAATTAACTTTTCATAGAGAGCTAAGGAATTACCTCAACAACGGTCGTGGTCATCAAAAGTGCTAACCAGTTGGTATAGTACGGTATAGACAACAATGATATTGATCGCGAGAATAAGTACAGCTGTTTTACGTACACTATTGTGGATACAGATATATAAAAGAATGTATATTTTACTTCATTGATATTGTTCTAAGTAACTTATTTATCTCTTCAGAGTCCGGATAGAGAGACTCAGAATGATAGCCAAGCGACTTACACACGATCACGGGCATCCATTGGTAAATGATCGTAAGTAATGACTTCAGTTATCTTTAAGTTTGTCAGTGATAACCTTCATCTTCTTCTTCTTCTTCTTCTTCTTCTTCTTCTTCTTCTTCTTCTTCTTCTTCTTCTTCTTCTTCTTCTTCTTCTTCTTCTTCTTCTTCTTCTTCTTCTTCTTCTTCTTCTTCTTCTTCTTCTATTTCTTCTTCTTCTTCTTCTTCTTCTTCTTCTTCTTCTTCTTCTTCTTCTTCTTCTTCTTCTTCTTCTTCTTCTTCTTCTTCTTCTTCTTCTTCTTCTTCTTCTTCTTCTTCTTCTTCTTCTTCTTCTTCTTCTACCTTCTTCATTTTCGTCCTTATTATTCTTTCTTCTTTCTCGTTCTTCTTTCTCGTTCTTCTTCTTCCTCTTCTGTTTCTTCTTCTTCTTCTTCTTCTTCTTCTTCTTCTTCTTCTTCTTCTTCTTCTTCTTCTTCTTCTTCTTCTTCTTCTTCTTCTTCTTCTTCTGCTTCTTCTTCTTCTTCATCTTCTTCTAGTAATATGATAGGTTATGCATGACTGTAAACATTAACTTGTTTTGACTCTATATTAATTGATAGTATTTAGTTGTATATCTTCTATAATACTCTTTATTGTGCTTTTTTCTGTGAGTGAGGGGGGTCTTCACTCCTCTTTCTTTCTGATCGGTATGTGTATTCTTATATATTGACAGAGTTATTACTATTTCGGTGTACTTTAGAGTGTATTGTAATAAGGTACGCAAGTTGTATTCATTCTGTTTTTTTTTTAAATCTTTAATTTATGATTACACATTGTTGAAATGTTTAATATATATAAACACTGGTTCAGTAAAGTTGGGCTCAGAGTCGCGCATTTAAATATCTGCCATCTATTAGGCAAGCTGTCGGAACTATCACTTATACTTTATCACAATTTCCACATGTTCGGCGTTAGTTAAAGTCGATAGAACGGTGTAACAAGCTACGTGGAGGGTCCCAAATAGCCCTGTCACAATGTTTCAAAATTATTCTCTTTATAGCCCTGGCTGGGATAGGTCTTTATCTGCCAACCCTCCTCCGTTTTCCCCGGACTCACTGTCACTCTTTCTTTCGACCTAAGGACCTATTTCCGGTCGTGTTCTTCTTGCTGATCCATATATAACACAGTGCTAGTTGGAATAAGCTAAAACTTGATTTATTAAATCAATACAGGACAGCACAGAAAAACACCAAGGCAGGTAACACAGAAAGTTCTAAACAGACACAACACAGATAAAGTTCAGGCACAGAGCCTCAGGTTGCCATAGTCACAGACCCAGCTTCATATACTGTCCGATCCGTCCAAACACAGCTCACCGAGTGTGCAAGAATCTCCTTCCTTCCAGGTAATTGGTACAACAGCCTTCTGTAAACCAAACTTCCAGGTTTCCATGGACCACAGTCTTTTTAGTAAACAAATGTTCTAGGGAAGTGCCATGTAATCACCTGTCATAATGTCAGGTAGGAAATAATGTCCTGGAGAATAGTTCTCATATAATAATGGGTGTGTCTGAGTGATTGGCGGGGTCCAGCCAATAATACAAAAGGACTCAATCCAAACGTATCGAGATGACTGGTGATGTGTCAGTACAGCTGATGGTCATTCTTTCAAGGTCAGCAGTGGCTCTATCTTGTAGAGATCATATTCTTAAAACAGGCATGGCCCAAACCCTGCCATGGCATAGTCATAACCTGCTTTCTGCGTAGAGCCCTGTCGAGACCTTCAGCTCTGTTCATACTTTCAAAAGAAGGACCCTGGAAAAGACAAACATTCGAGTGAGGGATCAAGCTGACTCAAGCACCACACATTATTTATGCATTTCGGCTTACCAACACCATTGCTTGAATGCGTCGGACCTGTCAGGTAGCCCCTGGATTGGCTACGTCCGGGCTTGAGTAGACCTCCAGCTGGTGGATGTCCGGTTGTCCACCCTAGGAACGTTTTGTCTACATGACACACTTTCCACTCTCATACCGAGCCTTTATTATTATTGGGCACATTCATTTCCATGCTTTCCTCTCACTTGCAAACCATGCCTTTCTCGCAACCAAGATCTTGTGGTGTGGTGTGGGTACATTTATGTATGTAAAGAAGTTTCGTTCCCTATCGCCAGCAAGACTAAGAAAGAAGATACCACCCCTCCCGGCCGCCGCTCTCGACTGAGCTGTAGCGCCAATGTACCGGAGTGCCCTTCCCAAGCCATACGTGTAGATGAGTTCGGGTTCTCTCAGTGAGATAGAGAAGCCCATTATCTTCCTGACATCATCCTATCGAGTAAAAGACGAAAGAGATAGCACTGTGGATAGCCTCTTCCGGCTCAAGAAGATAGATCATAGATTGGTGGACCCCATTCCCAAGGAGCACACCGTAGCTATCTAATGTGCTTATATTTAAAAGAGAGATGCTACTAAGTAACGGTAAGCCGTAGGAAGAAAGATAGCAACAGCTCATCTGCCGCCAAGAACAAATGAAATCCTCTGGGGAGATATATTGTTCAGATTCCCTCCCCCTGCTATGCCAAGAACAAGACGCCTAGTCAGATTGCCAACGGTCAACCCACTCACAATATGGGCATAACCGGCTTTTCGCCAGTTCGTTTCAGTCGTTAAGACAATAGATATTTGTAGGCCAAGTTTTGCCTGGACCAAAGAAAACCCAAGTTTACCTTTTCCTTCCACCAGTAGAAGACCTTTTAAATGTCTCAATCTTTAACTTGAACTCTTGACATTCGGCCGTGGATGGTCATCAGTAGAAACGGACATGAATCCTCCAGAAGCCGCACCAGTGCACATTTGGCGCAAGGCGCTTCATCGGGTTTACCCGCAAGATCCAAACATATATTTACTCGCTCCATGTAAAGATTGTGTTATGAAGGTAACCCAAAGAACTATCTTTCATGGAGATTGAGCGAACAAGAGAACTGAGAGCTTCCGAAAGCCGTTTCCCCCTGTTTCCCCAAAATCAAAGAAGGCTTGAGGACATGAGCTATCACTTATACTTTATCACAATTTCCACATGTTCGGCGTTAGTTAAAGTCGATAGAACGGTAACATCTCAAATGATGCCATCGCTATCAAAAGTTTTAAATTTATTAAAAGAGATCCTTATCAGCAGCAAGAGACGGGTATTGCAGTTTATATTTCTAATTCTCTTAACGTCCAGGCTAGATTTTGAAACCTGTGATATTGAGTGTGTATGGCTTGGGGTTAAACATCAAAATCGCATACTTCTAGTAGATGGCAATCTACATCGAAACCCCAGTGCAGGAAACATCTGATATGAAACATTTACCACCATGATAGATGTAGTCTTTAGTAATGCGAGAGAAATCAAACTGGTAGGAGACTTCAACATTGACACTTACAAATCAAACAACACATGGGAAAACATAATAGAGTCATATAACTTGCAACAGCTAGTCAAATAAGCCACTAGAATGCAAAATCATCTGCTACACATATAGATCACATTTATATCACATGTGCTGACAACATCACATAATGTACTGTACCTATTAATGCAATGAGCGATCATGACCCATTATTTTGCACGTGGTCGAAGAACGGTACAATATCTCCTAAACACAAACACATAAGCATAAAATATACAAATTATAAAAATTCCAATCAAGATGTCTTTTAACAAGACTTGCTCAACATATCTCTGGACTATGTTTACCAGCCTACTGACCCAGATGGTGCTCTGGACCACTGACTGAAGACCTTTCTAAGTGTATTTGATAAGCATATTCAGTTTAAGGAAGTTTGAGTTAAACATTACACTAAGCTCCCATGGATCACTCAGGAGGTAGTTGAAATTATGGGCGACCTGGAAAGGGCACATAAAAATAGATATCTAACCACGTACCGTAGTCTGAGAAACAAAGTTCAATATGTTATTCGAAAGGAGAAAAAGCAATATTTTAAGAAATTAATAATAGATTAAATCCAATACCAAAGATATATTCTAAAGCAATTAATACCTTAACAAACAAACATATATCAACACAGTCATTTCCATCAAATGAGGTTACATGTGATCAATTTAGTAGTTTCTTTCAATCCGACATAAACACATTGAAGGCTGCAATACCAGATTCTCCCCATGACATATCTTTATAGTCATCCTTTTGTGAGAACATATGCTATAGAGACATTGCCTCCAACATACCGCTAATGACGACCACTGAAGTATTTACTCATCTCAGAAACCTAAAAACAATAACTCATCAGGACTAGAAGGAATCAGTAATCTGATCCTTCGCTACGCTGCACCGGCGATCTGCGAGTAACTAACTATTATATATAATCAATGTCTTATAATCTCCCCCGATGGTGTTTCCACCATGTCGTGGTGGGGGAGCTTGAGTTTCTCAATGACCCTGAGAGCTATGCCGGCGGTAGCGTAGCTACCAGCAGGGCCTCCCAAGCCGGACAGGTCAAAGGGTAGAGAACAGACAAAGAGAAACACCCTGGTCCTCCAGGTTGGGGGTTGAAGCGTGGGGTTAACATCCCCACCTTTGTAAAAACCTTTCTTTGTTACGAAACAAATACATGAGCCTCGATATCGGACTGACTTATCTGGACAACGACCTTGGAACGTTAAAGGACTTTTGAGATTTGGAACATGGAATGTACGGACACTATATCGAGCTGGAGCGGCCGAAGAACTAACCCGGGAGCTGGTTGAATATCAAATGGATATCACAGCAATTCAAGAAATAAGGTGGCCAGGAGAGGGTACTTTAGAGCAAAATGGAATGATTATAATATATGGAGGAAACACCCAAAATAAACATGAATTAGGAACAGGATTTGTCATCAAAAAAGAGTTATGGGGGAACATTTTAAACTTTAAAGCTTAATGACAGGATTAGTAAATTACGAATAAAAGGTAAATGGAAAAATATAACGATGATTAATGTACATGCACCTACTGAAGAGAAAGAAGATGATATTAAAGAAGACTTTTATAATGATCTGGAAGATGTCATAGAAGAAACCCCCAAACAGGACATCCTGATTGTGCTGGGAGACTTCAATGCAAAAATAGGTAGAGAGCAAACTAATAAAAAAGTGGCCGGTATGGAAAGCCTACATACAACTTCAAATGATAATGGATGGAGAGTCATCAACCTGGCAGAAGCCAAAGGACTGCAGATTAGCAGTACCAGACTACAAAGAAAGGATATACACAAACAAACTTGGAAATCATGTGACAAGAGAACCTATAATCAAATAGATCACATTTTAATTAACAACAGAAATGCATCAAACATACAGCAAGTCAGAAGTTATAGAGGAGCTGAGTGCCATAGTGACCATTTCCTCGTTGGAGCAAAATTTAAAATAAAACTTAAGAGAGCTTTCTATACTAAATTACAAAGATTACACCCAACATATAACAGAGAAAAACTACAAGACATTACAGTCAAAGAGAAATTTACAGATGAAATAAAATGTAAACTTGAAACTTTGCAAAACCCTTTGGAGGAAAGCGTTGACCAAACTTGGTTGAACATCAAGAATACAATTCAATCTACCGCAGAAGAATGTCTCGGTGTGTCAACCACGCATAGAAAGAACAGATGGTTCAATCAAAAATGTGAAGAAGCAGTCACTAAGAAGAAGAATGCCAGACATGTATGGTTAAATGACATCAATAACATCCAAAAGGAAGAGCATTATAGAAATGAATGTAAAGAGGCTACAAAAATAGTCAGACAGCAGAAGCGAGAATATATGAGTAATATAATCAAAGATTTGGAAACTAATCACCAGAAAAATGAATCCAGAAAGTTTTTTAAAGTACTGAAGTCAATGAAACGAGGGCACCAACAAAACACATATGGTTTAAAAGACAAAAATGGGAATATGATAAATACCAATGAAGAAATGTGCAACACATGGAAAGAATATTTTATTGAATTACTAAATTGTGAAGCTCCAAGTAACATTTTCCCACAGGAAGAGGTTCTAACATGCGAACCACAAATTGAAGAACCTACATTTGAAGAAATCCTATATGTAATCACACGACTTAAAAACAATAAGGCAACTGGGACTGATGGAATTGCTGCTGAATTTATAAAGGCAGGTGGCCATGCATTACATCTAAAGCTATACGAACTAATAATAAAAATCTGGAGGACAGAAGAATTACCCCATGACTGGAAAGAGTCATTATTGATACCTATCTTTAAGAAAGGAGACAAGTTCCAATGTGGAAATTATAGAGGAATATCACTACTGTCCACAAGCTATAAGATACTATCCGCAGTATTACTAAATAGACTAAAACCATATTCAGAAGACATATTAGGTGACTACCAGGCGGGTTTTAGACAAAACAGATCAACAATAGATCAGATATTTATCTTACGACAAATAGCCGAGAAACATTGGGAATATAAAAGAGATCTCCATAACATTTTTGTGGATTTTAAAAAGGCTTATGATAGTGTCCATAGGAATAGTCTATGGAATGTTATGCAGGAATTTGGAATACCAAGGAAGTTAATTAACATGACCAAACTATGCATGGATGATACTTATAATATAGTAACATATAAAGACAGGAAATCAGACCCCTTCCAAATAACATCTGGCTTGAAACAGGGTGATGCACTATCGCCGCTACTCTTCAATCTGGCTCTAGAGAAAGTTGTAAGGAAGGTAAAGGAGGAATGTGATATTGGAGGAACATCCAAACTGCTTGGTTATGCAGATGATATAGATATTATAGGACAAAGTGAACAAAAGACATTAGAAATATTGACTCACTTAAAGGAAAAAGCCCAACAGATGGGGCTGGTTATCAACCAAGATAAGACAGAATATATGGTAATTTCAAGAGACGGAATGGCTAAAAACTCTGGCCACATACAAATAGATAATATGACCATTAAAAGAACGGAAACATACAAATACCTGGGTACAATCTTCAACTGCTCCAACATCATAAGGGAAGAAATACAAACTAGAATCAACTCTGGAAATAAGATATACTATGCACTACAACATCTACTAAAATCAAAGGCGCTATCTCGTAACACCAAAATCACAATATACAAAACACTGATCAGACCAGTTGTGCTGTATGGCTCTGAAACCTGGAGTACAACGAAAGGAGACGAAGCCTTGTTACAAACCTTTGAGAACAAAATTTTAAGACGCATCTTTGGACCCATTAGGGATACACAAAGTGGAGAGTGGAAAAGAAGAAGTAACAAAGACATTTATGATTTGTTTAAGTCCCCGCTAATCACTGGTATCATGAAGGCTAATAGACTACAATGGCTGGGGCATATAGAAAGAATGGAAGATAATAGGGAAACAAAACTCGCTTACACTCAGGAAATAAATGACCGTAGACCCCGAGGTAGACCAAGAAGGCGGTGGAGAGATAATATACATACAGACCTACAAGCACTTGGAATCAACGACTGGCAAGAGAAGGTCCACCAGAGAGACGAATGGAGACAGATTGTATTTGCAGCAAAGAACCTCAATGGCTCGGAATGCTGAAGAAGAAGAAGAAGAAGAAGAAGAATGTCTTATAATAAAGATCACTTTTCATCAGCCTTTAAATTCGCTAAAATGTATCCTCATTTAAAAACTGGTTCATTAGACGACAGACTCATGAGTAACTATAGGCCAATTTCCATATTATCCTTACTATCCAAACCACTAGAAAAGCACAATCACAAAACAACACCAGGACACTTAGTTCGCCACAAACTAATAATTGACAGTCAGGGTTTTTGCCAAAATATTCTTGTCATACGGCCCTAACAATCATGATAGAAAACTGGCATCAGAATATTAACAACAATACTCTATGTGGAGCGGTGTTTATAGACTTTAGAAAAGCATTCGATATGATAGATCATACTATTCTAATTAAGAAACTAGAAACAATGAAAGTAAGCTTTAATATAGCCACATTAATGAAATCATTTTTATTAGACAGAAAACATCTAATATCACACAATAAATCTTTATCTCAAGGCATCACCATTAATACTGGAGTACCTCAGGGGTCTATACTCGGCCCTCTGTTATATCCCATTTATATAAATGATCTTCTCCTATATCCTTCGTCGTCCTGCAATCTATTTGCAGACGACTGCACAGTCTATACAAACGTTATTGGTTGGAATGTACTAGAATCATCCTTACAACTGGAAATAAATAGTGTAGTTACATGGAGTCATGAAAACCGCATATAAATTAACATTTCTAAAACAAAATCTATGTTAATAGCAACCGGGAAAAGACATACATACTCTAAACTCACAGAGAATTCTTCGACTGCACATTGGTAGCACGCCTCTAGAAAGTGTAACTAGCACTGGGTCTTCATAACCCTCAGACCTTTAATTCCCATGTTCATGCTTTCGTTAAACACATAGCTAAAAATGTACACCAACTTGCCAAAATTAAAATTGTCCTTGCCGAAAACACAAGGAAGATATTCTATACTTCCCACATACAAACATATTGATTATTGCTCCACAATCTTGGATGGATGCTCCAAATCAATAACAAAATGCCTTTATTCGCTCCAGAAAAGGCTGTGCGTAAAATTAACCCTGAAAAGCTTACCGATAATTCTAACCTACATGAACGTCTTCAGTTACTGCCACTCCACAAACGTTTACTTTTTATAAAGCTAAACTAACTCACAAAATCCTATTTCAAAATGCTCCAAGCTACCTTTGGCCATTGTTCAAATATAACGCAAGACATAGCGAACGGCTAAATATACTTCATGTCCCTAAACCTAGGACAGACCTATATAAAACACGCTTAGCATACTCTGCCGTTCAGTTGTGGAACAATCTTCCACAAGAAATCAAAGACACCACCAATCTTTATACATACAGTCGCAACCTGTTTGAACATTGCCTCAGTACAGACTACACGCCCCCTAAAACAAAAAACAAAAAACAATAATAATGGAAAATTATCTCAAACGACATCTAGCCAATAAACATTCCCATACGTAACGTACTTTACACCTTCCTTAGGTATTTATAATGCCATATTTAACATTGCCTCAGTGAGTCATGTATTATTGATTATTTTTAATGCGTTTTAATGCTTTATCTGCAACAATTGGTAGACGCTATTGTTGTACACAGTGAGCAGCTGGGGTTGATATTAAATTGTAGGAAGACACAGGTTATGGTCGTCACTAGGAAGAACGAAGCACCACAATGTAATATACAAGTAAATGGGAATATTCTTCAACAAGTGAATCGGTTCAATTATCTCGGAACAGTCATAACATCTGATGGCAGATGCCTTGCAGATATTAGAACAAGAATCGCCATTGCGAAAGTAGCCTTTAGCAAGATGAAAAACATTCTGACCAATAAAATGATGTCAATTGAAACGAGAAAAAGAGTGTTGAGGGGATACATAGAGCCTGTTGTTTTGTATGGATGTGAAACTTGGACAATGTGTAGGTCAAGCTGAAAAACATCTGATGGCTGCAGAAATGTGGTTTCTGAGGAAAATGCAAAGAACACCATGGACAGATAGAAAAACCAATGACCAAGTACTACAAGAGACAAATGAAAATCGTAGATTGATTAGAGAAATTAGACGTAGACAGTCACAATTTTTTGGACATGTTATGAGAAGAAATGGATTGGAGAACTTAGTGACAGCTGGCAAGATCGAAGGGAACAGACCAAGAGGAAGACCGAGAGGAAAATACCTGGATGGCTTGGCCACATGGCATGGACGAGACAGGAACACTGAGCTGATCCTCGACTCTGGTGATCGAGTGAAATGGCGAATCATGACCGCCCACGCTTTCCGGCATGGCACATGATTGATTGATTTAATGCTTATTGTTCTGTTGTTGTCTAAAATTAGCTTCATAAGTGATGTTGAATGAAATAATATATGAGAGGAAATAGAGAAGACGGGCCTAATGTCAGACGGGTTTGCGTGCCTAATTCTTAACCCTTTGAAAATAAAGTTCGTTCGTTCGTTCGTTCTTTCTTCTTCTTCTTCTTCTTCTTACATGTATATCTTCTATCTGTGTACACACGTTCATCAATAATATCTTGTGTGATCATTAACTTTGTCAATAAAACTCATCTCATTCTTAAAAAGTCGCTTAAAAGTCGACAGGGTCGACTTCATTGCACAGGGTTTTATTCTATATGGTTCAGTCTCTTTCCGCAGCGCTGAAAGCGTCGCACAAAGCACGAACTCCGTAGCTCTAGCGATGACCCGCAGGAGTCTCCGAAAACTTTCACTCGTGAACCGAAGGAGACGGCCCGGAATCGAACCCACAACATTCGGAGCCCGAGTCAAACGGCTTGACCACTTCGCCACGGAGACTCCCGTGACTCATCTCATTCTTGGACTGATGTATTCTATTTTCATGTCTTCTTGTTCTGTTTTTTTTTTCTCTTTCAATATCAGGCTAGGAAGACCTATCTGCACAACAAAACTGTGCCAGCTTGTGTACAGTGATGCTAATCAATCCCTCCTGTTTAAGCTACTCAATAGCCTGTGCAGTGTGTCGAATGCTCTGTTTCCGTTGTATCTAAATTCCAATGTTGTTTACGGTACATTGTTCAGAGTAACTTTTGTTACATGGTCGAAACTTCATTGTCTCTTAAATAAAATGTATTTCTAACAAAGTGTCAATTTGTGCACTAGTGAGAGTTGAGATGAGTTGAGTTGAGTCAAGAACTGACATCACTGCACTCAGGACATTCCCATACGTGCTCAGTCTCCTCGTTCAACAGCCAGCGAAGAGTCATACTACTAATCGTTCCCACCGCTATCTGATTAAATGTTCTCCTGGTTTTCCCTGTCAGCTTTGAGATTCTTCCAGAACCCTTGCCGATCCCCCGCAATCTCATTCTTTCCACATATGGGTTCTCAATCTGTTCCTCCGCTTTCTCCCCCTGGTACCACAAGCGCACGACCACCTCCTCCTTGTCCATAGGCAAGATACCACCAAGAGGTGCATTCCCTGCAAGCCTATCAGCCTGTTCATTCCCCCATACACCCACATGGCCAGGGCAAAATATCCATACAATTCGCACAATCTGTGACCTCTGAAGCGACGAGAGCCATTCCACACGGAACATTCCTGTCTCCACCATGCTAAACATGGTCAACGATTACCTGAAAGAGGCTAATGAAACAAGAACACTATATACAACAATAACTGCAACTGCAAAGATCGAGGGAAAAAGAGGTGGAGGCAGACCATGATAAATGATGCTGGGCGGATAGAGACGGTGGCATGGAGGAATACCATCAGCAGAGTTGATCCAGAACACCAAAGGCTGAGATCTGTGGAGAGCCATGAACGCCTGCGCCAGCCCGTATTGCACTTGATGATGAATTCCCACCGCGTCTATATTGTCGACAAGTGGGGTTAGAGGACATTCACTTCCCAGGGGGCTTTGTTGTATCTCATCTCATCTCATCTGGTTCCTCTTGTACCTCGCGGTGTCGAGGCGATGTATAAATAGAGGGATAGTGCCCGATTATGGGCTTCATGTATCGATATTCCCTTGGACTCTGCTATTCCCTCCGTCCATCGTTTATGTGGTCGGCCTCTCCCTCTGCTTCCATTTGGTCTGTACATCATTGATTGTTGTGGTATACTGTTAGTTGGTAATCTACGTGCATGGCCAAACCATTTTACTTGCTGCCTTCTAATAAAATCTAGCACAGCTATAACCCCCACTTTAGTCCTGATTTCTTCATTTCTGATCTTATCTCTTCTTGATACATTGAGTATTCTTCTCAGGAATCTCATTTCTGTTGTTGCGATTTTTCTTTTCTCTTTTTCTGTCATTGTCCAGGTTTGGCATTGGTAGCCTAGAGTTGGTAGGAAGATTGTGTTGTAAAGTGCTTTCTTAGTAATTATTGATACATGTTTGTTCTTCAGTATTGGTGCCATTTGTCCAATGCCTTGGTTTGCCTTATTGCATCTATTTTCGATCTTGTCTTCTGATTTGCCATTTGATGATATCATACTTCCTAGGTAATTGAAAGTCTTTACTTGTTTCAGGGGATGTTCGTTTAGGTAAATTGTTGTAGTTTTTTCTTCTTTAGTTATAGTCATTACCTCTGTTTTACCTGTGCTAATTTTGATGTTATGTTCCCTACACATTTCGTTCAGACTATTCACATAGTTTTGTAATTCATCTTCTGATTTTGCTTTTAGTGCGTGGTCATACACAAACAGAAGTTCACAAATGGTGTAATATGCAGATGGTTCTTCTTCAGTGTTCTCGTTATGCGGTCTTCTTGCGGTCTCTGGCTGGGTTTTTTTTTGCACATGTTGTCTATATAGGTTATGAACAATAGAGGGGATAGGACACAACCTTGACGTACTCTGGATCTCATGGTAAAGGGACCTGAGTTTCCACTAGTTGCTCTCACTATGCATTCACTGTTGTTATATACGCTTTTACATAGGTTTGTTAGATGTGTAATCACTCCTTATTTTTTTAAATATTTCCCACAGCTTATTTCTATCTACTCTATCAAATGTCTTTTCTTAGTCGACAGCGGCTAAGTATAGTGTTTCATTGAATTCAGTTGATTTTTCTATAATTTGTCTAAGAGCAAAAACAAAAACATCAGATTTTTAAGAACATGCATCTTTCCCATTGCAACATACGCCTGAGAGACCTGGACACTTACTAAACAAGCTGAACAGCGCATAAATGCATTTGAATATAAATTTTATAGACGATTTCTAAGGATATCTTTCATAAAGAAAAGAACAAATGCATCCATACTGGAGAAGGTTGGCTATTAAGGACGATTAAACAAAGAAAATTGAAATATTTTGGCCACTTGAAACGTCACAAATAATGGAAAGGTATATGCCCGGGAAGAGAGTAAGAGGAAGGCCAAAGTTAAGATGAGAAAGATCATGTGGCGGATGATCTCCAGATGCGTGTATCGGACGCGGGAAATCTTGCTTATGATCGAGAGGTTTTCCTCAAGGTTGTTATGCAAAGGACATGCTACTGAATGAATGAATATATATATATATATATATATATATATATATATATATATATATATATATATATATATATATATATATATATATATACATAAACATTACTTATATAAATAAACTCAGACCCAGACCTGAATTCAAGTATTTAGGACGGAGCTTCGTAACTGCATCGTCGCTAGAGGAGGGAAGCAGAGACGAGACCGTGAAGAACACGCCTGCTAGCAGTGGGACAAGGAGGAGAAGTAGAGTGGCCCGACACCCGTGTGTCGCCCATAACTTATCTAACCACATTCAACTAAGGCTATTGTGAATAGGCCAGTAATTTAACACATTGTCTGAGCTACAACCTAATAATAAGCTGGACGACCAGGAGATCCAATATAGAAGTCTAGAAAAACTGGGTTACTTGCAATAACCTGATCTGTATCGTTGCACCACTAGTGGATGGACTCAGTGTGTTCTAAATAAATTTATGTTGTAGACTAAAACTTTACAACCACATGAATCTGTTATCACAATACATGAGAATAAGATAGTCAATTAAAGCGACTGAGCGAAAGTTTGTACATTTTTCATTAGTCTTCATATCTACGTGTTGTGAGAAAGGGTAAGACTGGGGGATCTTTTCTTTCCAGGCATATTGTAGCAGGATAACTGGTTCTACGTTCTATACTATAGTACTGTTGTTAGCCTTACTTTCCCAGCCTGGTCTCTGTTAGAATACTAGATCAATTCTGACTCCTGTAATTTCGTACAGCATAGATTTCCGAGCCAACTCGATCTTGTCTTCGGCAGTGAATAGTCTTTCTGTTTCTGAAAGCCTATTTGTCGCTAATTTGGTGTAAAACAATTCTATCAATTAGCTAGATCTACGCTACAGCGCATCACTATCCTTTAAGCCACAGACGAAGGAATGAACAAATAGCATATGTAAAATGTTGAAGCAGGTTTTCTGTTATAAATATAGGTCAAATGTTGATACATATTATTGATTCCCATCAATAGAGTCTCTGACAACAGAAACATTGGCGTGTGTCAATCCTCTGACTGAGAGCATCGGAACAACACAGAATACCGCAAATAAACTATTTGAGACTGGTAATCTACATTATAGCATCAGTCCATACATAAAGCAAAGTAGACTGAAGAGAGTCTACCGGCAGGACTCAGGTAAGTTACACTGAATAGATTTCCCTGTAGAGGATTCATGTCTATTGATCGTTAATTTTTCGTTAGTAAGACAAGCAGCTGAAAGTACTCAATGGAATTCCAAACACTGACTGCGGTACCTGTCGTTGCTCAGATTTGATACTGGTCACCTCTGCCATAACATTCCATCATTTCACAGAAAGCACCATCTGTTGATGTGCGAGTGTTATCTCCTGGCTGAAGATTGGCTGTAATCATCATCATCATCAACATCTTCACCATGTCCCTACCATATGGCTTAAGTGTCACGCAGGTCCCCAGATCTTAGCTTTTCGGGTGTTCTGGGTCAACTCGGCTGATGATATTCTGTCACAAAACGGCCGGGGGGTTCGTCTTGCGGTCAGTTGACACGGGAGACCACCGAGCTATTTCTAACCGAACGTAACCAGGCGGGAATTTCCCGGTCTCAACTGTTCTAGCATGTTATCGACGATCTATTCTGGGAGGGTTTCCCCAAGCCCAGCCAGAGATCGCTTCACGATACTGCGCTCAGGTAAGCGTGGCATACTTAGCCCGAGAAACATCGCTACCTGGGGTAGCCAGGGAACGAAGGTCGACTGTCATTTGTCGCCGGTTGTGATTTTACTGTGTTTGAGCAACGATATTGTGTGGGATCTAGAAGTGTCTATAGCGCCTTCAAAGAGAGCGAGATTCACTAGAGCCAAGTTAACAAGATGGGTTTTATAGAGAAGGTAATTAAATTTAATATTCCTTTCTAATGATGTCGAAAGATTGTGCGATTGTGCGATTGTGCGTTGCGCGAAGTTAGGTCAGACCAGCGAATGGCTTAAGCCACCAAGATTGATTCGAGAAGTATCATGGTATATTTCATCACTCTAAATAGAATGAACAAATAAACTGAGTCTCCGCATACAAGGTAGAGAAGTCTTTGAAATCCAAGGAAAAAACCAGAGGATTTAGCTCAACTCTTTCAATATAAGTTCTCCCTCTTTGTATCCCATCCACACGGGACTTTCATTACTTAAAAGTACTTATGTCTATTGAACAATTATAGCCACAACTGGCAAATACTAATTTTAACAACCATTAAATAAACACAAGGCACAAGTGTTATATTTTTCAAAATGTATTGACTGCAATTCTGGTGGAAATATGCATGTTAATGGGTCCTTTCAAAATAAATGATATCAAGAATTACAAAATTTGACAATCCACCAAAGCATTCATGACCAATATTTAAATCTAATTAAGTAGTTCACGTGTCACTGTTTGTTCTCCAACGAAGAATTTCCACACACGTTGTATTAATTAATAATGTTTGTAAAGTCAGTGTTGTTATACACAGTATATGTGGATATGTGTATATAGTTTGCAGAATACTCAGCTTCTTTCACAACAGGCAGCAATTTGGGTCCAGGCGGGATATGGCAACAGCAGGCAAAAGAGATAGACTTCCACTTTATACATTGCGAAGGCAGTCTCCCTCATCACTTTAGCATGACGAACAGAAAACCTCAGTTAACTTATTGCAATTAGACTTATTACACAATAATTTTCCAAATTCTAAAGTTTTTTTCCTCTCTTCCATCATTCCACCAAGTTATGGCTCCTAGCGTCGACTAGTCGACACCAACAACAACATCCTAGAGAAATTATGTAATCAGTATAATGAACACTTCATTAACAACACACCATTCTTCACATCGTAGACAGGCGTGCCAAAGAAAGACTGTACAGAGACCAAATCCACACATCCACATTAGGTAGTATTTTTCTGGCTAAAAATATCGAATATCCAGTAAGGGCACAAAACACGACCAACAAACACACACGTGACGGAGATTGATTACTGAAGAACGAGACTCACAGGCCAGCCGAAATTCCCCGATCACCCCAGATAAACGTCTGCTGGCGTCTGACCCCCCCCCCCCCCCCCCCCCGAACTTGTGTCATTCAAGGTGCACACATGCCACAAAGAATAAATCAACCTCTCCTTCCTACCCCCCACCCTCAAACGTGAAGGAAATAACTACCAGGAAAATTTCCCTCCCCTCACTTGCAAGGAACCCTGGTTTCCAACAGCGGCACACACGCACGGCAGTAACACGACATTGGCACACCACGCTCACGACAGCAATGGGTTGGAGTAAGTATTGAAAGAGTTTTCGGTTGAATGTGTAGGGACTCATTTGAGTTTTCAGATCTGTTAGAAGGTCATTCCATAAGTGAGCACCATGATACGCAAAGCATGTTTTGTGTAAGTCTAATCTAGGTCTTGGAACATATAATAAATTTAAACGCTTGCTGTTCATTTGCATGAGATTGAATCAACGGTTGAAGACACTCTGAGGTATTTTGAGAAATTACTGTAATCACTAATTTGGCTTTGTTAAAAAGGAAACGCTTTCGAAGTGGACAGACGCCTTATATAACTATATACACTGTCTCTTATACACATCTTATATAACTATATACATTATTACTTTCAGCGTGCTTTGTGCCAGAACCTAGACGTATAGTCCGCTTTTAAAGATAACAAAGTCGCTTCATATTAGATTTAGGTCAACAATATCAGGCTATGGAACAATAATCGAGATGTGATTAAACATAGGATGTATCGAATATTTTTTGCGTGCTTTTGTCCAGGAAGTGCTGAATTGTAGCAAGTTGGTAAACTTTTTGTGCTATTTTCTTAGTAAGGACGTGGAAATTAGAGCTTCAATTAAAATGTCTGTCAATTAAAAGAACTAATGTTTTATGTTCATTGACATTAACGATAGGTAACAGTGTTCACGCGGAGTTTGAGAGGTGCCTCAGTTATGACTATAATCTGAAGTTTTGACGGGTCTTTATTAGCATGGATTTGATTTTGTTGATTTTAATTTGCATGCGGTTTCATTGCTCAATCTAGTAAGATTATCAAGTTCTTTTTGTAAATAACTTTCTAATTCAATACGTTTCTCCTGACGATTAGCATATATAGAACTATCATTAGCAAATAGATCACACGTAGTATTTAGATATAAAGAAAGGTCGTTAATATAGACTGCAAAAAGCAGCGGGCCTAGTATTGAGCTCTGAGGCACACCACTATTAAGCTGTGTGAGCTTAGTAGGTGTGTGTGTGTGTGCGTGCTTGCGTGCGTGCGTGTGTGCGTGCGTGTGTGTGTGTGTGTGTGAGAGAGAGAGAGAGAGAGAGAGAGAGAGAGAGAGAGAGAGAGAGAGAGAGAGAGAGAGAGTAATACTATATTCAAACACTATAAAACAAATAAACTCTATTGAAAAGGTACTAATGCATATGTACAACTCTGTCAGGTCGTCCACTTGAGAACTTCAGAAATACTTACACAGACTTGTACAATGCGCTCCCACCATTTCTGAATCAATATATTCAGCATCTCAAACCTAGTGCTAACCGTGTTCTCCTGAATGTGGTTTTAATCCCTTCAGTGCTGCTTCCAAAAGACACCTCGTTCTCCAAAGGAGACACAAAATATCTAATGAAGAGGTTCTCAGTAGTTGAGCAAGCACTCAAGGCTCTTTTGAATTATGGACAAGAATTTGTTCAAGACGGATACAAACCCATATTCACACCCCAGGCTAGAGTCATAGACTATAAGCTGAACACTGCTACGTTTGCAACCATTTCTCTGCCGTTTTATAAGGATCCCACGAACGTGAAGCGTAAGTTATTTATGTATTTGTGTTTGGAGGTTGTTGTTTTTTTTAACGTTCTCTGGCTTTAAACTCAAGCGTAGTACATACACCTGCCACCAGTTCTAGTGCATTGGGCTTTGCGTGTGGATTACCTTTTCCTATTACCAGTGTCCTTCGCCATCAAGTGAACCAACTCCGACTTCTGAGGTACTTGTAATATACGTCCCTGAGTCAACGACGAGAAATCAACATTTTGGTCTAACTGACTTGTGTCAACCCACTAATTCGGCATCAGCACACAGGAAGTTTGAGAGCTAACATGCTTATTCATTCAGCCACTTTGGCCTCCCTTTCAACGTTTAACTGTTGTTATATTCATTTATTTATTTATTTATTTATTTATTTATTTATTTATTAACTGTCTTGTTACATTTATGTCACCATAAATATTACATTTCCTTGTGATGGTCTCTGACACCAACATAAATGTTATATTTCCTTGTGATGGTCTCTTGACACGAACATAAATGTTACATTTCCTTGTGATAGTCTCTGGCACCAACACAAATGTTACACTTCCATGGAATGGTCTCTGGCACCAACACAAATGTTACATTTCCATGGAATGGTCTCAGGCACCAACACAAATGTTACACTTCCATGGAATGGTCTCTGGCACCAACATAAACGTTATATTTCCTTGTGATGATCTCTGACACGAACATAAATGTTACATTTCCTTGTGATGGTCTCTGACACCAACATAAATGTTATATTTCCTTGTGATGGTCTCTGACACGAACATAAATGTTACATTTCCTTGTGATAGTCTCTGGCACCAACACAAATGTTACACTTCCATGGAATGGTCTCTGGCACCAACACAAATGTTACATTTCCATGTGATGGTCAGTACACATTTAAAATGATAGCTTAACACGTCTGGCTTGGCAGCTAGTACTGTAAGCATGAGTAGTGGTGATGGATTACAATAATGATGACTTATAGTTAAGTTGCTAATTATAATCATCATCATGTGCCATGCCGATATGCGTGGGATCTCATGATTACTAGTCTTGGTTCAGATCTGTGATTTTGTCTCGATTAGGGCCACCAAGCCATGCATATATTTATTTCTCTGCCTTCCTCGTGCTCTTTTCTCATAAATCTTTCCAGTCACCATTAGGTGTGTGTTTTTTTTAAGTTTATTTCTCTTCATAATATACCGAAACATCTTCACTGTCTACGTCTAATTTCTAGAATCAATTTACCGCTTTTATTTGCTTCTTGTAGTACTTGCTCATTGGCTTTTCTGCCTGTCATAGTATTCTTTGGATTTTCGCCAGAAACCACATTTCCACTGTCATTCGATGTTTCTAAGTTTTTTGTTTCTCTAATTGCCCATGTTTCACATCCATACAACAGTCTAGGTTCTATATATCACTTCAACACTTCTGTTCCCATTGCAGTTGACAGGCTTCATGTTTACGTTACCTTTTGTAAAGGAGTTCTTTTCATGATTCGCTACAACAGACATACGCATACATGCAAAAAACAAAGACAAACGCACATACACAGAAACACACACACATACACACACACACACACACATACACACACACACACACACACTCACACATTTTAAAAAAAAAGTAATGTTTAATATGTTAGTATCTATTTATCAAAGATATCGTTAGAATTCATTATCAAATAATATCGTTAGGATTTATTTCTCAAAGATATCGTTAGTATCCATTTATCAAAGATACATTTAGCATCCATTTAACGTAGACATAGTGTAAACATACCTGTCTGTTTTTGTATGTTTACAGTTTCTTTTTTTTATTTTTGTATGTTTACAGTCATGTCATGCGGTCCGTTTTGCGTGACTTTGGTTCAGAATACTGGGATAAAAGCGGAGTAAGTTTCTGTTTTCTTTTATATGTAATCCCTGTTTTACGCTGGATGTTTGTTTTCTTTTGTATGGCACAGTCGATAATGAACCCGACAATAAGTATCACCGTGTGCCGTGCTCACGAAAGTTTGGAGAGAACAATAATGGAGGGGTAAATGCCTGGGAAGAGAGGAAGAGGAAGGCCAAACAAGATGGGTGCAGGATGTGGCGGATGATCTCCAGATGGGTGTATCAGACGCGGGACATCTTGCTTATGATCGAGAGGTTTTCCGGAAGGTAGTTATGGGAGCGAGGTTCTGCAAAGGACACGCTGCTGAATGAATGTGTGCCGTGCTGAAATGCTATGGCTGTGATTAATCTTCATCTCGTAATATTGTTAAACATGGCTGCGTGCATGTGATACTATTTCTGCTTAATTATTATTAGGCACTTACTGGCAATCTGTCTTGTCTGTCTGTCTGTCTGTCTGTCTGTCTGTCTGTCTGTCTGTCTGTCTGTCTGTCTGTCTGTCTGTCTGTCTGTCTCTCATTCTGTGTGTGTTCGTTCGTTCGTTCGTTCGTGCTCACCGTCCATGGCTTGTGGTATCTGTGTTCCTCCATGCCATGATATCAGATTGTCTAGCATTCTCTTGCCCCCCCCCCATCTCTCTCTCTTTTTTTGTCTCTCTCTCTTTTTATTTCTTCTCTCTCTCTCTCTCTCTCTCTCTCTCTCTCTCTCTCTCTCTCTCTCTCTCTCTCTCTCTCTCTCTCTCTCTCTCTCTCTCTTTCTCTCTCGCAATCTCTCTCTTCTATCTCTCTCTTTCTCTCTCTCTCTCTCTCCTTCTCTCTCCATCTTCGTGTGTGTATGTGTTCGTTGGTTCTTTCACTCGTTCATGTTTCATCACCATCATCAAGTGCCGTGCCGGCTGGCGTAGGCGTTCATGGCTCTTCATAGATCTCGGTCTGTGGTGTTCTGGATCAACTCTGTTGATGATATTCCTCCATGCTACCGTCTCAATCCGTCCAGCGTCATTTCTCTTTGTCTGCCTCTGCCTCGCTTCCCCTCGATCTTTCCAGTTGTCACGATGTTCTCCAATGCCTCTCTTCTCATCACATGACCAAAGAAAGCTGTTTGACTCTTTCTTATTGTTGTATATAGTGTTCTAGTTTCATTAGCCTCTTTCAGGCAATCGTTGTTAGTTACTCTGGCAGTCCAAGGAATTCGCAACATTCATCTTAAAAACTACATCTCTGTTGCTTCTAAGTTCTTCCTAATTTGTTCATTTACATTCCAAGATTCGCTGCCATACAGCAAAACTGGTTCTATATAGCATTTTAGCACTCTCTTTCTTACATTCATTGATAGCGACTTATTGCGATAAGATACTCTTCATTTTCTGAAATGCGGCTTTTGCCTGCCCTATTCTGCTCTTAATCTCTGTTGTACATCTTCCATCTGATGTTATAAGTGCCTCAAGGTATTTAAAAGTGTCCACTTGGTTGAGAATTTCCCCTTCTATTTCTATGTCACATTTTGGTGTCCCCATTTTCTTTGATATCACCATTGTTACTGTTTTCTTGATATTCAAGGAGAGTCCTTTCTGTGCACTCTCTGATACTACAATGTCCAATAATTGTTGTAGGTCTGTTGCATTATCCGCCACCAATACTGTGTCATCTGCATAGCGTATATTGTTTATATTATATCCTCCGATTAGTATTCCTGGCTTCTCTTTGATCTCTCTCATTATTACTTCGCTATATAGGGAGAAGAGATCGGGTGACAAGACACACCCCTGTCGTACTCCTAGCTTTATCTGTTCGTAACTACCCTCTTTATTTCCCATTTTAATTGCTGCTACTTGGTTCCAGTATATATTCTTTATTATTCTTAAATCTTTCCCATCAATGTTGATATCTTCCAACATTTTAATCAGCTCATCATGTTTTACCTTATCAAATGCCTTAGTATAATCTATGAAGCATAAATATATGTCCCTCTGTTTCTCTATTGACCTTTTTATTAGTGTTCGTAATATATATATTGCATTGTTTGTACCCTTTCCTTCCATAAAACCGTACTGTTCTTCACTAATTTCCATTTTTATTTTCTTTCTTGTTCTTCTCATTATAATTCTGAGTAGAAGCTTAGTGACATGGTTTATGAGGTTAATTGTACGAAAATCTTCACATTCAATTGCTCCTGGTCTCTTTGGTATTGCTATAAATACAGATTTTACCATATCGCTCGGTAAATATCCACTGTTGTAAATATCATTTAGCATTTTGGTTAATATATCTACCCCAAATTCTCCCAATACTTCTAATTCTTCTACTGTGATTTCATCTGGCCCAGCTGTTTTTCCTTTCTTCATATGTTTCATAGCGTCAGCGACTTCTTCTTTTAGAATAGTTGGGCCTTCTAAGTTACTTACTTCTGTTAATTCTTCCCTTTCTCCATTATATAATTTTCTTATATACTCATTCCACCTCTTCATTATAGCACCTTCCTCCAATAATATCTTTCCTGTTTTTGATTTCAAACACCCTGTATTTATTCTTATTTTTCTTCCTGTGAGCTCACTGATTTGTCTGTGCATACTTTTTTGATCTTTAATGGAATTTAATTCAATTTGTTTGCATTGCTCGTTTAACCAACTTTCTTTTGCCTTCACACATTTATCTCTTATTTCTTTATTTATCTTAGCATACTCTTGTTTGTCATTTTTATTCTGTTTCCTTTTGTCCATCAGCATTAAGATTTCTTCATTCATCCATTTTTTCTTAGCTTTTTGGCTTCTCTCCGGTAATATTTCTTTGCTAGTTTGATGAATGGAGTCCCTTAACATTTCCCATTGATCATTTATACTCTGTATTTTAGCTATTGCATTGTACCTATTTTTCACAGTCACTCTGTATTGTTCTTGAATTTCTTTATCTACTTTCAGAACCTCTTTATTAAGTCTCAGGTTCTTAACCATTTTTTTCCCACTCTTTAATCTTACTTTTATTTGTCCACATAGTGGTACATGATCACTATTACCGTCAGCACCAGGCATTGTCTTTACATTAATTAATGCATTTCTAAATCTTTTATTAATAAGTATTTAGTCAATTTGGTTGCGTATTTTCATATCAGGGCTTTTCCATGTGTATAGTCGTCTTTTATGGTGTTTAAACCATGTGTTTCCAATTATCATATCATTAATATTTGCCCATTCTATTAGTTTCTCTCCTCGTTCATTTCTTGTACCTAAACCATAATTCCCCACTATATCCTCTATTTTTCCCTTTCCTACTGTTGCATTAGAATCTCCCAGTATTATTTTTATTTCTTGTGATCCAATTTGAGCTATTGCCATTTCTATTTCATCGTAAAAGTGTTGTATTTCTTCTTCACTACTGCTTGTTGTTGGTGCATATACTTGTATAATATTTATATCTATTGGTTTGCCTTTGATTTTGACCATTATAACTCTATCTGAAATACACCAGTATCCATTCATAGATTTGGCTGTTTTTTCATCAAATATTATTCCTACACCTTTTTCATGTGTGTCCCCTCCAGAATAAATTATTGTGTGTTTGTCGGTTATAATTTTGCCAGATCCCTTCCATCTCATCTCACTTATGCCTAGTATATTCATTTTCATGTTTTCCATTTCTCTTAGAACATTGTTTAACTTTCCTAGCTCATTTAATGTCCTAACATTCCATGTTCCTACTCTAAATTTATTTAGTTTAGTTATAGTTTTAGTTTTGCCATCAGTAGCTGGATGACGGTCTGGTGTCACCTGTGGCTCATGACTGTCCCTACCGGACGAGGATGTCCTAAGACAGCCATTAACGTCGTTCACTATTTCTGAAATGTGTGTCGCCATGAAATCTTAGGAAGATAATGTGGTGGTTTCCCCTTGACTTCCACATTCACATGGTGGTCTTTTAACTCTGCCTGTGACAGCCATTTCCGACTGTCAGGACAAGTGAGTGCCCTGCTCTGCTCAGCTGCAGAGTTGTCCACTTATTCCGGTGGATACTCGGTCCCCAGAGCTGTGTTAGCCACACCGTAGTGTGTTTCCATCCTCTACCACGTGGAGGTGCAGTTGGGATTTTCCCTTCATAAAGTTATGGTCTATGACAAACACTCTCCAGTACTTTTAGAGGACCGTTCATGTTTAGTTAACATATAATTCATCTGCCTGTCTGTTTGTTTGTATTATGTTTATGTGGTCTATGAATGTGTCATGTAATTATCTCACATTTCTTATTATTTTCCACAGTACCATATTCAAGTTATATTCATTGGCAAACTTTTTGGTCAACAAAGTAGTGCCGACACCAACATGAGTCAAGAATGTTGATTATCTTTTAGTTTTCTGAGCGACTGAACAGGTTTTCTTCTGTGATTAAACAGTATTCTGAAATATGTATTTCGAATATTCTATTACCCTTGCCCCGTATAACATCAAAGAGAAGTTATATTAAAGTCCATCCCTGGCTCAGATTAGTCATTAGACATTAGTCGCGGTTCCAACTTCACGGCAACGGGTCATCCGCATTATGCTCCTTTCTTGTGCCACTAGATATCACACATAATGCTCCCCACTGCACAATATAAAAAGTGTAAACAATAAAAAAATAAAAAACAGAAGAATGGCAAAACCAACATCCCGCATAGGTACACTGTGCATAATGCCACCACCAGAATGTCAACACAAAAGTCCTACACGAAAAATACAGTTCATTGTCGATAGAAGTGACAGTCACTAGAAAACCAGCAGCCACACATTACTGCATAAGGCAACCCAGTCAGTTCTGCGATAAAGCAGGCCACCATTTTTTCCGAACATGCAGTTCACGCTATAAACAACCGTGGACGGATTTAAAAGCATTGCACACGAAATTCACAGCTCATAATATCGCACCACGCACTCAACTCCGTAGCAGGGTGACGGAATTATACACTTCCAGTCACATTAGGAAATGCGAAAGCAAACGGTAGCCACAAGCATAAAGCCTTAACCGTTTAAATGTCTATCATCCATGTTGGGGACCGGATTGTAGCTGACTCAGTATCATGATTATTAATCTGGCTCAGATTAATAATCCAGAGACAGTCATCTACAAATAGCGGCTGATCACGGTTTCACCCACGTAAGATATTAATTTGAAGGTGTTTGTTGTCCAAATATGGTATTGATTGTAATGAAATATGTATTCGATTTGATTTCACCATTTCCCCTACCCCACTCGATTTAAGGTTAAGTTATAGTTAGGGTCCATCACCGGCTCAGAATGATAGACCTGTGATTGAGTCAGCCACAAAAGCAGCTACCCACGGTTTTACCCTCACAGTCCTATTAAACCGAAGGTTATTGTTGTCCATATGGCGTAATGGCCTACACGAGAAATATGTAAACATAGAATGGCCCTTGTTTAAATGTGTAGAAGGCGAATACACGATTAAGACACTCAGATTACTTTACCTTTAATAAAATATAGCTTATCAATGTCATCCACCTTCTAAACATTTCCACATTAAAATATTTTAATTCATGTATTCCCTTCAGGTATTAATTAGTTGTCGTTGCGATTTTGTTACTTCTCTTAATAAATTTATAATTTTGTTTCATAATAATTTGATTATTTCCCTTTGCAGAATAACCAAGTGGTTAATTCCCTTTTTTAGTTGTCAGATTACGTTTTCTTATCATGTCGTGGGGACATAACATGAATAGCGTTTTACATGTTGCATCCAACTTGATATTATCGAGTCATTTCCACTGCTGTAGATAGCTGTCTATAATTCATGTCATGTAACATGCTATTCCATATTTTTCATGTATTCTCATCTTTCATATTACGAGGTATCGTTTAATGCCACCTGATTGTCCTGTAACATGCCATTCCATATTTTTTTCTTTTAATTCTCATCTTATCATTTTGTATGCCACTTGATTTTATCATGTATAATATAACATTACTGTGATGTGAATGAGAGAGAGAGAGAGAGAGAGAGAGAGAGAGAGAGAGAGAGAGAGAGAGAGCAAGAGAGAGAGAGAGAGAGAGCTTGCAAGAGAGAGAGAGAGAGAGAGAGAGAGAGAGAGAGAGAGAGAGAGAGAGAGAGAGAGAGAGAGAGAGAGAGAGAAAGAGAGATTTGAATTGCATCACTAATTTTTACGCTACATAATGTATGTACAATTTTTTCTCCACTTCTTGCAATTGCGAGAATTCTCACGACAATCGTCAGTGTCTAAATTGTGTGTAAAGTGTAGGAGTTTGTTCTTATTAGTTTCAGTAATCATGTGAGGCATCATGTATTTGTCTATATGTGAGGATGTATGTATGGGTGTGTATGTGAGGGATATGTGTGTGTGGGGGGGGGGGGGGGGGGAATGCGTGTGTGTCTATGTAAGAGAGAGAGAGAGAGAGAGAGAGAGAGCGAGAGAGAGAGAGAGCGAGAGAGAGAGAGAGAGAGAGAGAGAGAGAGAGAATTCAGTGCTCGCATGTCCTGTATCATGCCATTCCATATTCTTTGTGTATTTTCATCTTTCACATTATCATTTTGTATGTATGACACTTGATATTATCATGTATAATATAACATTACTGTAATGTGAGTGAGAGCGCTAGTGAGTGAGAGAGAAAGAGAGAGAGAGAGAGAGAGAGAGAGAGAGAGAGAGAGAGAGAGAGAGAGAGAGAGAGAGAGAGAGAGAGAGTTGAATTCCATCACTAATTTTTAAGTTACAAAATGTATATGTACAATTTTTCTCCATTTTCTTTACAATTTTGCGACAATGCTCACGACAATCGTCACTGTATGTGTGTGTAAAATGTGGGAGTTTGATCATAATAGTAGGTTGGGCGATCGGGGGATGTGTGTGTGGGTGGATTCGTGATGTGTGTGGGTGGGCGGGGTGGGTTTGTGTGGGTGGGTGGGGGATTTGTGTGTAGGTGCGTGCGAGATGTATGAGTGTATGGGGAGATGTGCTTGTGAGTGGGGATGTGTGTTTGTCTAGGTGGTTGTGGGTGAGTGGGTGGAGGAGGATATGTTTGTGGATGATTGATGGTGGGTTATGGGATGGGTGGGGGTATATGTGTGGGTGGGGAGATGTGGGTGTGGGGATATGTGGTGGGTGGGAGATGTGTGCAGGTGGGGGTGGTTGTGGGTTTTGGGATGTGTATGTGGGTGTGGGATGTTTGGGTGGATGGGTGGGGAGTGTGTGTGGGTGAGAGATGTGTGGGTGAATGTGTGTGGGGGATGTGTGTGGGTTGGGGGAGGGGTGCGTGATGAGTGTGGGTGATGGATTTGGAGATGTGTGTGTGGGTGGGGGATATGTCTGGCTGGGTGGGGGTGTGTGTGGCTGGATGGAGGATGTATGTGTGGGTAGTGAGGGTGACTGTAGTTGGGGGATGTGTGGATGGGTAGGAGATGTGTGGATAGATGTGTGTGTGTGGGTGAGGGATGTGTCTTTGGGATGTGTGTGGGTGTGGTATTGTGTGGGAGGGGAGCTGGGTGTGGATAAATGATGTTTGTGTGGGTGGGTGAAGGTGTGGTTAGGTTTGTGGGTGGGTGAATGATGTGTGTGAGGGTGGGGGATGTTTGCTTAGATGGGTGGTTGGGATGTGTGAGTGTGGGTGGGTAGATAGGAGATGTATGTGTTGATGAGTGGGTAAGGGATGTGTGGGTGTTAGTGGTTGAGGGATAAGTACGTGTGTCTAGGGATGTGTGAGGGGATGAATGTATGGTTTGTGTGCGCGTGGATGGGAGGTGTGTGTTTGTGAATGGGGAATGTGTTGGTGGGTGGGGATGTGTGTGAGGGATGTTTGTATGGGTGGGGAGATTGTGCGTGGGTGGGGATGTGTGTGTATATGGGTAAGGGTGTGTGGTTAAGGGATGTGTGGCTGGGGGAATGGGTGGATGGACGATGTGTGGTTGGGTGGAGGATGTGTAGTTGGGTAGAGGATGTGTGGGTGGGTGATTGTATATGAGTAAGGGTGTGTGGTTAAGGGATGTTTGGTTGAGGGATAGGTGGGTAGAGGATATGTGGGTGGGTAGAGGATATGTGGGTGGGTGAGTGTGTGCAGGTTAGGAGATGGTGGGGGATGTTTGTAGGTGTGGGCTCGGGATAAGTGAGTCGGCTGGGGGAGATGGGAGATTATATGGGTGAGTGCGGAATTTGTGTGTGGGTAGGTGCGGAATATGTGAGTTGACGGGGAGATGTGTGTGTGGCTGAGGAATGTGTGTTTGGTTGGGTGGTTGGAGGTGTGTGGGTGGAGGAGGATATTGGGTGAGTGATTGTTGGTGGGAAATGGGACGGGTAAAGGATATGTGAGTGGGTGGGGAGATGTGTGTAGGTGGGGGATGTGTGGGTTATTGAATGTATGTGTGCTTGGGGTGTGGGTGGATGGGATGTGTGGTGGATGAGAGGTGTGTGTGGATGGGGAGATGTGTAGGGATGTGGTGGATGGGTGGGGGAATGTATTGTATGTGTGTGTGGTTGGGTGGGGGAGTTGGAGTGAATGGGGGATGTGTGGATGGGTGGTGGATGTGTCTTATAACATAGTAATATGCATAGTTTATGTTTACAAAATTCATGTGACAATGTTTTTTTTTCCTATGCACTGTTCATGAAAGAAAGATGAGTGATTGGAAGGGCCGAATGTAAGACGGGCCTGCGTGCCCAATTTGTTACCCTTTGAAAATAAAGTCTGTTCGTTCGTTCATTCAGAAATGAGTGACCTTATTCACGATCAATTTTTGTGAAAACTGTCTGTTGCATCGTTATTAAATGTTTCCTGCCGTCTTATATTTACCTCCAACCAAGGAATGGTTCTTTGATAGGTCCAAAGACAACTTAAATCGTGTAAAGCGGCGACATTTCTTAGATGTTTTGGCGAAAAACCAGGGAATTCACGCTAATACACTAGTTTTACAGTAACGCCCGTCAATTCGGGTGACGACTCAATTCGTATGCAGATTCGTATGAGAGTGGGTGCAATGACTACTCTAACTAGTTAGTTAATCGACAGATCATCCTCATAGCACATCGAACCATTCAGTCCATAAGTGCTTGGATCCCCTTTTCAGTGCTTGCTTGCTTGCTTGTGTTCGTTGGCTTGAGCTCCAACGCGAAGTCCTGTATGTCGGATGAAGGCATCCTGTTTTCCAATATCAGTGTGATGTCATACAGGAGTATCCGTTGTCCCATGTCTAGCTTATTGGTGTACAGACTGGTGGTTCCTCGCCGTACAGGCAGACACTCTCCGACTTCGGAGGAATCGGCGATCCTACTGACTTTAGCCAGGACCCCGAAGGGACCTGTTGCCCAGGACGCTCGACGAGGACTCGTCAATAGGTCTTGGCCAGTATATAACCCTGCCCTGGTGCCTTGGAAACACCTCTGCGTCCCCCCTCCTCAGTAAATCCCGCAGCTTGTAGCGGCTCACGACACCAGTTCTGTGTTGGGTTATTACTCTTCTTTGGCTTCCAGCGTACTGTTCTTGTTTGGCCACGCCTCTTTTAACTTGCTGTTCTCGCAGCCTGGCCATGGTTGTAGATTCCGAGTCATCGCTTAATTCTCGTAAACGACTTACTTTTCGTAGAGCATTCAGAATGTCTGCCATGTCCATGGCTCGTCCAGCTTCCACAGTAGACCTACCTGCAAGCCTGTCAGCCTGCTCATCCTATTGTACACCCGCATACCCTGGCACGAAGATGAAACTAATCCTTGAAAGCCGAGACAGCTCCAGAGACAGCAACCACTCTCTTCGGACCCACCTCATCTCTCATCCTGAGCATACTCACCGAGTTATTAAGGAAACATGCCCGATTGAATGCCTATGTCTCGAGCCATGTTATTGCTTCCATAGTCAGACTGCTTGTAGTCAAAGAAAAAGTGTCAAACTCTTCCTTCACACTTTTCCCTCCGGCCTGAGCCGTAAAGGCTCATGAACTTCTCACTCCTCGACGACCGACCCATCAGTGTAAATGACATCCACATGGATGAAATGTGATCAACATAGAACAATTAGTATAATGAATCACATTACAGAGATTTTGCTACATTTTATCATGCAAAGAGTTAGAAAGAAAATACAACCTGAAATAGTTGAATAACAATGTGGGTTTGTAGAAGGAAAGGGTACAGTAAATGATGTGTAAATGCTGTGAACAGTTATTGAACATGCTATAGAAGTAAACAAGGATATACATCTTTGCTTTATTGACTACACAAAGGCTTTTGATAGAGTTAGACATGTCAACATGGGGGATATGCTTGCAGATCTACAAATTGATGGGAAAGACATTAGACTTATTTTTAAAAAAACATATATTGGAAACAACAAGCTGCCATAAGAATTGATAATGAAGTGGGACAATATCAGCCTAAGAAGAGAGGTGTTAGGCAGGGATGTGTAATGTCTCCAGATCTGTTTTCCTTATACAGTGAAAATATTTTCAGAAATGTAGAAGATATAAATGGATTCAGCATTGGAGGACGAAAAATCAATAACATTAGATATGCAGATGATACAGTATTGATTGCAGACAATGCACAGGATCTGTAACAATTAGTAGAACCGGTTGTTGTACACAGTGAGCAACTGGGGTTAGAATTAAATTGTAAAAAGACACAGGTTATGGCCGTCACTAGGAAGAACGATGTACCACAATATAATATACAAGTAAATGGGAATATTCTTCAACAAATGAATCGGTACAATTATGTCGGAACAGTTATAACATCTGATGGGAGATGCCATGAAGAGATTAGAACAAGAATCGCCATGGCGAAAGTAGCCTTTAGCAAGATGAAAAACATTCTGACCAATAAAAAGATGTCAACTGAAACGAGAAAAAGAGTTTTGAGGGGATACTTAGAGCCTGTTCTTTTGTATTGATGTGAAACTTGGATAATGAGCAGTCAAGCTGAAAAACATCTGATGGCTGCAGAAATGTGGTTTCTGAGGAAAATGCAAAGAATACCATGGACAGACAGAAAAACCAATGACCAAGTACTACAGGAGACACATGACAATCGTAAATTGATTAAAGAAATGAGATGTAGACAGTCAAAATTTTTCGGACATGTTATGAGAAGAAATGGATTGGAAAACTTAGTGACAACTGGCAAGATCGAAGGAAACAGACCAAGAGGAAGACCGAGAGGAAAATACCTGGATTTCTTGGCCACATGGCATGGACGAGACAGGAACACTGAGCTGATCCACGACTCTGGTGATCTAGTGAAATGGCGAGTCATGACA
>JACEFZ010005899.1:0-90000 GCA_014155875.1 Cepaea nemoralis | reverse complement strand
CGTGGATCACACAGGAGGTAGTTGAACTTATGAGAGATCGCGACAGGGCTCACAAAAATAGAGATCTAACTATGTACCGTAGTCTGAGAAACAAAGTTCAATATGTTATTCGGAAGGAAAAGAAAAACTATTTTAAGAACATAGTAATAGATAAAACCAACACTAAAGATATATGGAAAGCAATTAATACCTTGACAAACAAACACAAATCATCACAATCATTACCATCAAATCAGGTTACATGTGATCAATTCAGTAGATACTTTCAGTCCGACATAAACCAACTGAAGGCTGCAATACCAGATGCGCCTCATGACATATCTTTATTATCATCATTCTGTGAGAACAAATGCTATGGACACATTTCCTCCAACATACCGCTAATGACGACAACTGAAGTATTTACTCATCTCCGTAATCTAAAAAACAATAACTCATCAGGACTAGATGGAATTAGTAGTCGGATCCTTCGCCATGCTGCACCGACGATCTGCGAGTCACTAACTTTTATATATAATCAATGTCTAACCAGAGGTCACTTCCCATCAGCCTTTAAAATCGCTAAAGTGTATCCTCATTTAAAAGCTGGTCCTCTAGACGATCGTCGCATGAGTAATTAAAGACCAATTTCCATATTATCCTCATTATCCAAACCGCTAGAAAAGCACATCCACAAAACAACACTAGATCACTTAGTTCGACATAAACTGATAGTTGACAGTCAGTCAGGATTTCGGCCAAAATATTCTTGCCATACGGCACTAACAAACATGATAGAAAACTGGCATCAAAATATTAACAACAATACTCTATGTGGAGCGGTGTTTATAGACTTTAGGAAAGCATTCGATATGATAGATCATACTATTCTAATTAAAAAACTAGAAACAATGAAAGTAAGTTTTAATATAGTGACATTAATAAAATCATTCTATTAGACAGAAAGCAAGTAGTATCACACAATAAAGTTTTATCTCAAGCCATTACCATTAATATTGGAGTACCTCAGGGGTCTATTCTTGGCCCTCTATTATTTGCGATTTATATAAATGATCTTCCATTAAATCTGTCGTCGTCCTGCGATCTATTTGCTGATGACTGCACAGTATATACAAACGCTGTTGATCGTAATGTGCTAGAATTATCCTTGCAACAGGAAATAAATAGTGTAGTTAACTGGAGTCATGCAAACCGCATGCAAATTAACATTACTAAAACAAAGTCTATGTTAATAGGAACCAGGCAAAGACTTCACACTCTAAACTCGCAGAGAACTCTTCAGCTGCACATTGGCAGCACGCCTGTAGAAAGTGTCACCGAGCACAAGACACTGGGTGTTATCATAGATCAAAATCTAACTTTTAACTCACATGTTCATGCTCTAGTTAAACAAATAGCCAAAAAAGTATACCAACTTGACAAAATTAAAAATTTCCTTGACGAAAACACAAGAAAGATATTCTATACTTCTCATATACAAACACATATTGATTACTGCTCCCCAGTCTGGGATGGATGCTCCAAATCAATAACAAAACGCGTATATTCACTCCAGAAAAGGGCAGTGCGTTTAATTAATGGTGAAAAGCTTACCGATAATTCTAACCTATATAAACGTCTCCGGTTACTGCCACTCCACAAGCGCCTGCTTTTTAATAAGACCAAACTAATTCACAAAATCCTATTTCAAAATGCTCCAAGCTACCTTTGGCCATTGTTTAAATATAACGCTAGACATAGCGAACGACTAAATATACTTCATGTCCCTAAACCTAGGATAGACTTATATAAAACAAGCTTAGCATACTCTGCCGCTCAGTTGTGGAACAATCTTCCACAAGAAATCAAAGACACCACCAATCATGATACATACATTCGCAACCTGTTTGAACACTACCTTAGTACAGACTACATGCCCCCATAACAAATAACACAAAAAAGACAATAATGGTAACTTATCTCAAACGACAACTAGCCAAAAAACATTCCCTTATGTATGGCACGTTACACCCTCCTTAGGTATTTATAATGCCCATGTTAAACACTGCCTCAGTGAGTCATTTGTTATTGATTATTTTTCATGCGTTTTAAATGTTCTTTTGTTGTCAAAAGTTGCTTCATAAGTGATGTTGAATGAAAGAATGTATGAGAGGAAATAGAGAAGAAGGGCAGAATGTCAGACGGGCCTGCGTGCCCAATTCTTAACCCTTTGAAAATAAAGACTTATTATTATTATTATTATTATTATTATTATTATTATTATTATTATCTATGTCGACGTTTTCAGAGCCTTCTAACAACTTAAGCCTCATTCTTCGTATCTCGCGGACAAGGGGCAAACAAATTCACAGGAGAGGTCTTTTTGGCTTGTTAAGGACGATGTTTTGTCGGGATGCTTCAAATATCTGGTCTACTAAGGGATGGAGGGGGCTGTTCGGCTTGTTCGTTCGCCCAGTAGGGACCAAAAGTCACTTCATCGACTATTGAAAACAAGTCTTTCTTTTTTTTTTTTTTTTTTTTTTTTTTTTTTTTCTTTTCTTTTTTCTTTTTTATTTTTGAGAATGTATTTTCAATTTTATTTTGATTGTAATGAGTATGGATTAGTGTCTTAACTGATTCAGTGCCAAACAAAAAATGGGTTTTGCCCAAGCAGAAATTGATGGCAGAAAATGGGAAGTAGAGGTATGTCATAATATTGATCTAAAGATTGTTAAAATGGTAGTAAATATATTGTATTATATATCAAATTAAAGGACATTGCACAAGGAAAACATTGGTATTGCTACTGTTGCTAAAAGTTAGAAATATAATAACAATATTAGCAGATGTTGTAAAAACATAAATTGATGACAGCGGTGACAAGTACATGAAATTTCCTGCTCCAACGCTGTGTGTAATCCAATGAAACTTACTGAATTATGATAACTACACCACTTTGCTACACAAATAACACTAGAACAGCCCCATAACACCAATAAATCACAATAAAAACATACTATTTTGAAGCGCATCATTGTCACATAAAATAGAAAATGTTGGAAAAACACGAGACAGGTTTTGACCATTTTCTGCTGATAAACACAAAATTTACGCTATTTTTTATTTAGTTATAATTATTATTCTTTTAAATTTAATTATTTAAATACTCCTTAAATACTTTGTCATAGGCAAAGCAAACTTTAGGGGCACAAATGTGGCCCATTACCTAATTCGACATGATGACAAACTTTCACGGTTAGCGGCTAACCAGCTAAGGTAGCCGGTTAATTTTGTTTAAATTCATACAAGTTAATTTTAACCAGACAACCACATTTAACATGTGCTATCAGTTTAGAATCGTTCACAAAGTCCTTTAAATCAGAATAACTACAATCTAAATTGTTTAAAACTATTATCTAATGTAAATATGTGAGGCCGAAAATCAGGGTCGATGCCGTTGTCAAATCAGAAAAGTAAACAAAACTTTAACTAATAATTTTTCCTCAATATTCATCCATTTTCTGCCTCCATTCTGCATTTTCATGGCCTGTGTGTAAATGAAAAACCTTCTTCATACGAAAAACGTAATTTCGGGGCATTCAAATTAAGATTGGCATGCAACCGAAACAAACAAACGAACTGCTAAGATCTTGGCAATACAGTGATCAAGGGGCAAAAATGTTGAGACTGTTTGGCAACTGAGTGATCGTCTGCATCGAATCAGTTAAGCACTATCATCAAACACATGGTTAGGGATACGGATGTGGGTTAAGGATTATAGATTGTCAAATGAAAACCTTAAAAAGGTAAATATGGCAGATATTCTTAGTTGTAGTGACTATGTCTTAGTGTCATTCGTTGTTAATGAGTGGGTAAGTAGAGGAGTCGCTAGATAAGTTCTTCCGATCGTTATAAAGGGGTGGGCACGTGGTTAAGTAACTAGATAGATAAGTCCGTTCCATGTTAAGAGGAGGAGGCGTTGTTAATAAAGGCTTCCGTTTGTTGTTAAATAATGGGTGAGTGGAGGAAAATTTAGATAAGTGTTTTCGATCAGTGTTAAGGAGTGTGCGAGTGGTAGAGTAGCTAAATAAACACCTGCGTCCCTTGTTAAGGGAGAGGGTGATCGAGTGGAGGAGTGGCTAAAATTTATCCATTCGTTGTAAAGGGGGTGTGAGTGGGGGTGATCCTAGATAAGTGCTTTCGATCGTTATTAAAGGATGGGTGAGTGGCGATGTGGCCAGATAAATACGCCCTTTCCTTGTTAAGAGAAGAAGGAGTTGCTAGATAAAGGCTCCCATTGTTGTTAAGGGGTAGGTTAGTGGAGGAAAGGCTAGATAAGTGCTTCCGATACTTGTTAAGGTGTGGGCGAGTAGCAAAATGGGTAGATAAGTGCTAGCACTCATTTTAAGGGGTGGGCGAGTGGCTACATGGCGTGTGAAGTGGGAAGTAAAATAGAATCCATCTTGTCTGTCCAAATGAGTTGGAAGTTAACCCCATTGATCCCAACGGCTGAAGTTGAGTTATAACACTTTCACATGAATTGAACTCCCGATTTTACCCTCTCCATGTTACCGGCGTGTATTAAACTAGACATAAGAAAACCAATGCGAGACCTATATTATGCACTTACTGCATCTGTTAAATATCAATAATACTCGACCTCAATATCGCGTAATCGCGAGTCTTATCTCTGAAATTACAACTGGTCCGGTAAATCAATAATACTCAACACATAATTGCGGCCAGGGGATTATAGGATTAAGCTGCATTGCCGGCATAGCTGCGTGCAGACTAAGTTACTTTCTCATGTAGGCTTTGCCACATCGACAAAAACAGACTATAAATACTGGAGTATATACACTGTAAAAACCATTCTCTGCCAGCCCCCGAGATCGGGGAATACAGACAGGTCGACATTTGTCACGATTCCACGTCCTAAAAGATCCTGTTTGAAAACATACCAGCATTTGTCATATAGAAATACCTTTAGATGACAACAGCAAACAGATCACCATGTTGAAAGTAGCTAATGGTAAGTTGGACTTTGACCATTTTTACACATTTTCGTTATGTTTCTCCGTGTCGGCATATGGTTAACCTATCAATACAAGCATAGTACATGGGATACAAGATGCTAGATGCATATACCTGAAGCGGATTCAACATACTACACCAGAAATTTCCTAATACCTCAATTTGGGCTGGGTCGGCCTGGAACGGAGCTGGCAATGGAACTCCTAAACATAAAGATATGGTGGTGCCTTAATATATATATTAGTAGTATTGTGTATTCGTATAGAAAATGAAAGTGTCTTGTCGGTTCTACAGTCCATTTTCGATATTAATTTATGGGCTTTTTAAACCGGAGATACACGTTTGATGTAGACCTAATAATTATGATATGTATACCTATAGTTCTGTTATAGTACCCTGTTCTTATTTATGTTTTACAAATATGGATGCCTAGGAACTACTAATTGAGACACTGTGTGTCCTATTAAGATCGAAACCACGCAGCTAATGCCTAACATGCCTTAATGTTCCACCCAATCAAGAAGCCGAGAATTCCAGTATTCATTCTTATGATAATGGTGGTAGTTTTATGGATCTACTAACGGTTTCTTCTTCTTCTTTTCGTTCATCCGGAGTGTTTTTTTTCCAGATGTGATTGCGGTGTGTCTGTTATGCGCCCTTGGGCCGAAACCCGTAGGCTAACACATCGACTATAGCGTGCTTTTTTGACCAGGGAGCATTCCTGGGTACTAACGGTTTGATTGCGTGATTTGCTATAACAGAACTTCACCAAAGATGAAATAATTCCGTTAAAGCTCAGTAGAATTGAGGAGTCTATTTTCAACTAAAATCGTCATACCCCAGAGCCATCCCCATCAATCGTCGAGCTATCACCGTCGCCGATATCACCCTTCATCTTAAGAAAACAAGTCACACTGACAGATGACTCTTTAAGCAACAACTTATAACGAGATGGATGTTATATGCTTACAGACACGTCGTCAATACCGGGCGGTCCTCAATACGAATAGGACTATGGTGGAAGTGGAAAGACTTTATTTGTATATCGTTGTTGTTCTTCTCAGGTTGTCTCAGCCTTGTTGTTACTACAGCGCGGTATAACAGTCGAATGAATATGACTATCATAAACTGACGCTGTAACATTGATCTCACTGGTGGTACATCCGTGTTTCCTAGTGTATGACTATCATAAACTGACCGCTGTAACATTGATCTCACTGGTGGTAAATCCGTGTTTCCTAGTGTTGGCTTGGAGAAATGTGTTGATTATCGTTGCTCATCCTACCACAGAGTTAAAGTTTGATCACGCGCAAATTTCTGTCGTTGCAACAAACGTTTGCGGGGATCTTAGTGTCAAAACAACAATTCGTTCCAGAACTCATTATTGTTCGCGAAGAATGCAGATTTAGTGCACTGTAATTCCAATGACACTGGCATCAATCCAAAAGTTGACTAGTACCGGCAGGGAAGATGTATACCCAACAAACAGACACAAATCTATGTGCCACAAAATCGGTTGTCAATAAAACTTATACACTTAACAAAGGGAAGGTAGTCAGGAACAAGATCAATAGATATGTGAACCCTATTGGTCTACTCGTTAGATACACTAACTCCGGCAAATGTGTTACTGTACAGTACATGTCATAATGAGACATTCCGAACCTGTGTGTTTAACTATTACAAGATGCAATGCATTGAAACCAGACAAGATCGGAATGGTGCGCATGTGGAAGATCTGTTTACACCCATGTTAAAGAACCACCCATACAACACAAAGAAAAAGCTTTTTGTGCAAGGAACTGTTAAAAATATTAATTCTTGGTTAGAAATATACTTTATAGAACTTGAAAATATCATTACGGAAATTTACGACTGGGCGCACAGAAAAATATCATTCCCGAGCCAAGGGTAGAAGTATCACACAATAATGATTGTGCATAAGTAGTGCTTTTTATAGTTTGTCTGTTAATAAAAGATTGTACTTTTTATTGCTACGTGTTCATAATCTGTTAATTCATATGACAACAAATACAAATTTAAAAAATAATTATACATTAAATTAGTGTGATCATACTATGTATAACATCTCATAATGTACCAACAATTGTGTATACTGACATTACGCTTTTTTATTGTTGGAAAATTTACTGTAAATACTGTAAACAAAGCTGCGTGTGCTTGGTGGTTTTTAATGTTGAAGGTATATATAGGTGTCATGCGGTGAGAGGCTGTTACACGTTGATTGCCAGATCAAGAAATATCTCGACCAAATTAAGAAAACGTGTTAGCCAAATTAGGAAAAGTTTGGTCAGATCAAGAAATATGTAGATCAAAGTTAGAAAACGTGTTAACCAAATCAAAATGAACCCCCCCCCTGGCAGTTATGTTACAATTTTTATAAGTTTGATCGAAATATTTAAGAGTGTTGAAGTGTTACATAGCACATGTACTTTAGTTTGGTTGTGAAACGTGGACACTGATAAGACACGATGGCTAATATTTAATGATAACAGAAAGGTGGTTTCTGAGGAAAATACACAGTTGGGAGGACGTTATATAAATATCATTATCTTAGCGATTGATATATTATAACAGTCAAACACACTCACACACAGGTAGTCATACAGACACACACTACAAAACCCACATTAAACTACACATAATTTGTGCTGCTCAATCTTCGCAATGCCCTCTCTAGAAGATTGTTAAGTCCAGAAGTTTGAAGCCCCGTGAGTAAGGTTATCTAATAGACACATACAAGGAAATTCCGTCCTACACCCACTCCATAGCCACACGGCCAAATAACATGAGAAAGAGGCTTTTATCGCTAAATCACCGCCAATGGTATGATGATTGTGTTTAAGGCCCACCCACTTCAGATAATAATAACAGCCATTATAATAAACAACAAACGGTCAACAAAGGGAGTGGTCAGGAAATTATACCGTGAGTGCGCATAACATACTACTAACTATCACACACACACACACACACACACACACACACAAGTGACATTTATTTCGAACTCTAGGAATAGTATCACACACCGGATGCAATCAGTTTGGTAATATTATATCTTGTATATACAGCAAACACTAGACGTGTCATGTTATAAGGTACGTTGGACACATTACTTCCATATTTGTTGTTACACGCTCACATAGACATGTTTCTATAAAGACCATCCAGTCACATGTAGGGACACACGCAGTCATATAGACAGGCGGACAAATAGTCAAACAGACAGAGAGATGCCAGAACATATACCATCACAACAATGTCTTATACAAGTCCAAACTACATATAAGTATATAGAAAAACACTCAAACACATATAAACACACGCGCTTAGTATGCATACACTTAGACATACAGGTAGACAGACATATTGAAACACACACACTTAAACATGCGCAACCACACACACATACAGTCGTATACACACAGAGACATAAGAATATAGGACATGCAATCATATCATACATATCATGTGTGTGTGCGTGTGTGTGTGTGCGTGTGTGTGTTTGTGTGTGTGAATATGTATATACTCGTGCTTCATTTGCTCTGCTTCTTCCCACATCAAGCCAATTTCTCTATGCCTTTATTAACCCTCTCGTATATGCATACATTAAAACACACTCACAGCTGCACGCGGCTCTTGGCTGTACAACCCACACAGCTGCACTCAACTCTTGGCTGTACAACCCACACAGGTGCACTCATCTCTTGGCTGTACAACCAACACAAGTGCACTCATCTCTTGGCTGTACAACCCACACAGCTGCACGCATCTCTTGGCTCTACAACTCACACAGGTGCACTCATCTCTTGGCTGTACAACCCACACAGGTGCACTTATCTCTTGGCTGTACAACCCACACAGCTGCAAACATCTCTTGGCTGTACAACTCACACAGGTGCACTCATCTCTTGGCTGTACAACCTACATAGCTGCACGCATCTCTTGGCTGTACAACTTACACAGGTGCACTCATCTCTTGGCTGTACAACCCACACAGCTGCACGCATCTCTTTTCTATATAACCCACACAGATGCAAGCATCTCTTGGGTCTTCTCTTGCAGGGTTGTAATGATTCTGATGACAGTCATAATGCTAATGACGAGTTGTCAACGTGGTCTGTTATAAATCAATACCGAACATCTCCTCTGTTGCCATGTGTAAAATAATTAACATGGGGAGTAGAAGCTGAATTAGTGAGCCCCACTATACCACAGTCACCAGTGACATAATGGGTGTTGCGGGTAAAGTCTTTGTCGGCACACAAACTCTGAGCATACAATTTTACAACTACAAACAAATCTTGTCATACGTGGCTGTTATGGCACATTTATGGAGCACAATAAATATAAATACAAACATTCATCCGAATTGGATGAATGTGTACTATGACATAACTGAATAGTTGAAAATACAAATCAATCCTCTGTTCAATAAACTAATCAGAGAGAGAGAGAGAGAGAGAGAGAGAGAGAGAGAGAGAGAGAGAGAGAGAGAGAGAGAGAGAGAGAGAGAGAGAGAGAGAGAGAGAGAGAGAGAGAGAGAGAGAGCGAGAAAGAGAGATCATCAATCTAGAACGATTTATAGCCTTGTTCTTACAAGATTATATAATTTATATCAAATCGATATCAATTAAATGTTAAATGCACAATTCTCTTGGTTATGACCTGTTGTTTATTGCTTATTATACAGAATTTATGTTTAGTTAGCAGTCTATTTTACTTTAACGTAAACAAATTTACTGTTTGTCTTTGTCTATTTGCCCCAGCGTTAACAGTTTATAAATACATATAGAGGCAGAACTACCACATCATCATCATTCGCCATTTTAACTGGGGTAGGCTTTCATGCATTTGCACAGATCTCGATCCCTAGTGTTCTCTGACAGTTCTATTGATAATATCCCTCCCTGCTACCGTTGCAATCCCCCCACCCCCACCGCGTTACGTATCTCCTTCCCCACTTCCCTCTCCCACCGTTGATATTTACAGTCTTAGCGATGTTTTCCGATGTCCTTCTTCTCATTAAATGACCAAGCAATTCCTGTTTTAATGTGTATACAATGCTCTTCTTTCATTAGTTATTTCCTGCATCCATTGCTAGCTACTCTGGCAGTTCAAGATATTCCCAACATCCGTTGTAGAAACCACATCTCCGCTGCTCCTAAGCTCTTCCTGGTCTGTTTCTTCACGTTCCATAATTAACTGCCATACAACAGGGTATTTCAGTTCCAGTTCCAGTTCGAGTTGCAGGCAAAAACAAACTTTCCAACAATGTTCAACCAGCCTCTGTGGTGTTGGTTTTATTTGTGGTGGTTCATGGTGCGGGTTAAGTTTCTCTCGGTTTCTTCGCCAGTGTTAGCTGACTTATCGATATTGAAGAGTTTATGCCTGTGACGTCAGCTGGGGGATTGGCCGGAGGGTGTCCTTTGTGTCCGTCTCCTCTGGCGGTTTCCTTGGCCAGTGTTGGCTTCTGGTACGTCTTGCTTGATTGGTTGAAGCCCTTATAAGGACTATTGTTTCTTATTTGTTGTTTGGTAAACAGTGCCGCAAACAACCATGCCCGTTCAAACTTTGCATCAGCTTCTTCATTTAATTTGCGCTGTTTTTCTTCTTCGGGTTTGTTTTTCGTGTCAAAGTGGGTTTAATTTTTTATTTTCATTCGATGAATTCCTCGTCGTCTGTATCGCAATCAATTTAAGAAGTGTCGGATTTCTCTTCTGGGCTTTCTTCGGGTGTTTGGCGGGATGCTGGCTTCCCTTTGAGTTGCTTGGACATCGTGGTTGGACTGCTGGCTTTAGCTTGCGGTTTCTGATTGGTCTTTGGTTTGGTTTCAGCTTTCTTTTTCCTGCTTCTGCTGGCTTGTTTTGTATTAGTGCCCTTTCAGCTTTTAGCAGTTCTCAGTTCTCTCTTTGATTTGATGGTTTGTAGGATTTCTTTGTTCTTCTTCTTTATCAGTGCCATGCATTCCACGTCTTGCTTGATGCTGTGCTGGATTTCCTTCATGTCAGTCAGTAGTTTTTTTAATTGTCGCTGGTTAGTGTCGGTGTCAGAAATTTCTTGACTTGTTTCTTCCGCTCGTCAATCTGCCACTGGATCTGGGATTATTCCGCTTGTAAGAAACCTGATGGTGTCTCGTACCTCCGCAGTGCTTCTTTGTATGGTGTCTTCGTGGTTAAGGCGGTCTTTAAGACATCTCCGTGCCTTTGGAGGTACGGGCAGCCCAGGTATCTTGCTCCGTGTTTGCCAAGGCAGTTGGTGCACTTCCTCATGTCATTGGGCGCTCGGAAGTCCTAGAAAACGTGGTGATCGGCACAGTATCGGCAGATCTCTGTCTTACTTCGGTATGTTGTTCTGCTGTGGCCGGTCATCTGGCACCTTGAACATTTTGTGATTCTCGGGATGAATCGTTCCGGCTGTTGAACTTCCTTGTTCATAGATATTGTGATCGGTATCTCTCTGTCCGCTGTTGTCACCACCCTAAAGTTGTGGGGATCTTGGAGTACATCAGAATTCTCTCCTAATTCAAGATTCGGATGTCGAGATTTTCCTGTCGTAGCTTCGTCAGGATCTATTCATCTGACAGCTCCATTTGAATACATGGATTATTATCAGCCGTAAGCAGATAGAAAAGATGGAAACGATACAGAACGAAGCTCTGCGTATTATTCTTGGATGTACAAGAAATACAGAATGCAGGGCTATGCGCTACCTGCTTTATTTTCCAACTATTGGGGACAGAATACAAATTTGCAGAGCAAGGGCCTACCTTAGAGTCAACGCAAACACACAACATCCACTGCAAGGTGAAATTAATAAAGTAAAGGGCAGCAGGTTAAAAAGCGAAAAGTCGTTGATTGGCCAAACCGAAGACATTCTTCATTAGGTGTGTTCACTTGAGGACTTATAACTTGGCGAGGAGTGGAGACAAATGCCAACAGATTTATGTACGTGCGTTTCAGTGTGCATCCAACTAGAGATAAAATGCACACAAGAAAAGTCTGCTGCTGTGGAGGGGCAAGTACAGGCTTTGATTTTCGAGAATTCCTTGGAGGATGATGCTGTCATTTACACATATGGGTCGGTCCTTCGACGAATGAGAAGTTCATGGGCTTTTACGGCTCAGCCTGGGGGTGTCACCGCCTCACCTTTAGATATATTAGTAGAGGGCTGCAACTCCAGCCCAAGGGATAGAAGCGAGTCGCTCAGGACCCGAGTAATCTAGAGCCTTCTCGAAAGGCTGGTCATCGAGTCCATGGTTCCGTGGACACTGATGTGGCCCGCCTAATGCGGGGTCCACGAGGAACTCGGACAGAGTTACCGCCCGTGTCGGATTGGGACACGAGGAGACCGGCAGAGGACAGACGGACTTGAGAGAGGCAACAAGGCCTGCCTGAGAGGGACTCAATAGATATTCATAGATATATATATACATAGGCTAGATAGTGTGCTAGATTGTTGTATGACAACTATGTGTTGATGTTTAACTATCTGTGATATGATGTAATATAGCGCGGGCTGTTAACCCACTGCGCCAACGCAATACAATAAATGTTCTATATCATAGCGAACGAAGTTATTGTTGCCTGTGTGAACCCGAGCTCAATACCTAGCTAAGAGCAAGACGATGACAGGCTTTTTGGGGGCTAGTTTTCCGGTTTTGGCATAAAATGTTTTGTGAAAAAGCTATTGATTGCCATGTAAAATTACTTAATTAATCATATCAAATTCATTTTGGTAACACAAATTGTTAACTTCACAAGTTTACAAAAGTTAGTAGCTATCTAGCGATAAAATAGAATTAATCTGAGTCCCTCAGCAGCGGCAAAACAGTGCCTAAGCAGCGTGCCTCATTATTTGATTCTGTAAACTATTTTTGACATGTACTATGTGACATTTTTTTTCTTTTTTGACCGTGACTAATGTTTTCTCACTCCTACGAGCAGATTGTTCCGTGAATAGTGCCGCGTGCAACCTATATAACCTTTCCAAGAGTGACGAGAGTACAAGACAACATCGGAGAGTTCTGGGATTGAAAGCTACGTTTCATATCATACCCATTGCAACTCTAAGCTGTGCTTCTCATCATCCATCAATGTATCATTTTGCTATCATATTGATTTGTTTGCATATTACATGATCTTGTCACCAACATAACCTTGCATTTTGATTTACAAATTTAATAATTAAGGGAGGTAACTAAATTTTCCACTCCCCAACATTTTTGTCTAAGGGATTTAACTTTATAAACAGTACAAACAAGTAAAACACAAAATGTCTAGCTTAGATAAATGCATTGAGCAAGGAATAAAATTAGGTTATAAAGAAGAGAAACTGTCAGAATGGGCACAGAAAACGCACGCAGAAAACATTGCCCGTGAAGAAAGAGCGATAGAACGAGAAGAAAAGAAATTGCAAATCGAGGCCGAAGAAAAGAAATTGCAAATACAGGCAGAAGAAAAGAAATTGCAAATCGAGGCCGAAGAAAAGAAATTGCAAATGCAGGCAGAAGAAAAGAAATTGCAAATGCAGGCAGAAGAGAAGAAAATGAAATTGCAAATGGAGGCAGAAGAGAAGAAAATGCAAATGCAGGCACAAAAAAAGAAATTACAGATGGAGCTAGAGGCCGCCGCCAAACAGGCCCAATTGAATGCCGAGACACAGATAAGACTAAAACAGATGGAGATTGAGTCCAACACAGAAATATCTGTTAATAAGCTAAGAAGCAAAGAGGAAGAACAAAAATATAACAAGTATAAAGGCCTCGTGAAGGCGTTCTGCTCAGGAGATTCCATCAGCGCCTACTTAGAAAATTTTGAGTGTCTCATGGCCTATCATAAGATCATAAAATCAGATTGGGCATTTATTTTAATGAGAAACTTAGCTCTTGAACCATTAAAAGTAATAGAGACAGTACCACAGGAAATGCGAAAAGACTATGACTACTTAAAACAACGCATTCTCCAACATTTTTCTTTAGATACTGCAGGTTACCAACAACAATTTGCCAAATTAGCTCCACAACCAAACCAAACCTTTATAGATTATGTCAGTACAGTCCAAGACGTGTGCACAAAATGGATTAACTCGGCTAAAACCAACAACAGCCATGACAAACTTAAAGAGCTTATTATTATAGACAAAATAGTTAGCACCATCCCCACACCTTTTGCTAAGTTCTTAAAACAAATGGACTGTAAAAGCATTCAGGAAATCGAGTCCAAGGGGAATGCATTTTTCACAGCAAATAGGGACATTTTTCAGCTGAACATAAGTCACAACGATACAGCAGCTGCAGTAGTAAACACCAAATACTCCAAACAAACAGAGAGTAAATTTAAACCGCGCTCCAATGTCGGTAAAGTAGCTAAATGCCAATATTGCGGTTCGAATCACGACATTTACTCGATGTGCGACAAATCGCCTAGCTATCCTCACCACCTCAAAATGATGGTGGAAAAGCAGAAAAATAAACGTATTGCTTACCAGAGAGCGGTTAAATGTTATTTTTGCAATAGCTGGGGCCACTATAGTCGCCCTGTGAGGGCCGAAAGTTATTAAAACAGGCCAATGCTGCACTAGTGGAAACGTCGTCAGACGAAGAGATTGAATCACTGAATGAGTGTGATAATCAAAATGACAATGTAAGTGAGCTTGGAAATGCTGTACAAATTATCAACACCATTACAGACAGTAAGTGTAATACCTGTACGAAGTTCCAACTTGACACAACATTACTATGCGGTCACACCATCCCTATTGTAAATGAAACAGCCAACGCTGCTTTGTCATCCACAGGAAAGCTAGTGTTTTCAACAGGGTTTGTAAATAACAAAAAGTGCACATTAATTCGCGATTCCGGCGCAACGCTCTGTGGGGTTAAGAAAACATTAATAGACACTAAAGACTACACAAACAAACATGTGACTTGTCGCACATTCTCAGGTACTATAGAGAAATACCCCCTTGCCCTGGTCGAAATTCGAACACCGTTCATATCTGGACAAGTATTGTGCGCTGTCCTTGAAAATCCAGTCGCTGATATTATACTTGGGAACCTCCCCAACATACGACCATGCTCTAAAAAGGAAATTAGAGATTGGGAGCATAAAAACGGTATCCACCATACGAACAGCGATGCTACAGAGAAACACCATTCATGTTTGTCTCAATCTGCCAAAAGACCAAGGGAGACAACCACTGAGGTAATTCAGAAAGAATTCACCGAGGTGTACAATGCAGGGGCGGTCGAATCTGTCAGCGATACGACCAAATTAAAACCTCGAATTGAGGATGCTACCGATCTACCAAATACCAAGCCTGTAAATGTGCAACAAAACACACAACACACAAACGCAATAACACGACAGACAACCCATAGAACCAACACTAACCAACTGCAGGAATCATTAGAAATAATAGCGCCACACTCAACTAACATTAATTTTGGAAATGAACAGAAAGCAGATTCCTACACTTACACCATACTTTAAGTTAGTAGAACTTAAACCAAAATTAACTAAGAACGCATCGTGGACATTTAGGCTACAGAACAACATCTTAACTAGGTTTTACACAACAAAGCAGACCACGATACAGCAAGTAGTGTTACCACAAGCACATCGAGACAAAGTTCTAAAAATAGCCCATTACTCCCCTTTTGGAGGTCATATGGGATACGAAATGACCAGGGCTATTGTCCTGACCCAGTTTTATTGGCCAAAATTTGACCAAGACATTAAAACCTTTTGTACATCTTGTGTTATATGTCAGAAACTGGTCAACAAGGGGAATAACCCTACTGCATTCTCTTTAAATGGAAAGTTGAAAATATTCCATGTAAATATGTTGAAACCATACTATGCTAGACAGGACATTGAGACAAATGAACAGACGCAACGATGACAGAGACGAAACGACAATTTCCCAACGGAATGACACCTTGACAAACGAAGCATCGTTAACGACACACTCTTACGACGACGAAAGCGACGAAGAAAGATGGACATTACCGACAATCTGTGATATCGACAAAGACGACAAATTTGACGACTTATTGACCGCTATTGATCTCAACGACGACGACAATGACATCGAGGACAATTTACAAACAGTAGCATCTGTGATAAATCAGACAGACGTGGACAATACTGAAATCCCTGTACCAACTATGACTGACGACGGGAGTATAAATGACATACATATCTCTGACACCTTGACACAACAACAGCGACAAGACATTGTGACTCTCCTTGCCGAGTATAAATCTATTTTTTCTAACAAACCTGGACGCACTGATAAAATAACACATTCAATTGTGCTGACAGATCTAAGACCAGTCAAATGTAGACCATATTCTATTCCTCTCCATTACAGATCTAATTTAGATAAAGAAATTTTAGATTTAGAGAAGAATGGCATAATTCAAAAATCGATGTCTGAATATTCTTCACCGATTGTCCTGGTGAAAAAGAAGGACCAGACAATCCGTTTGTGCATCGACTATAGAGTATTAAATACAAGAACAACAACGGATGCAGAGCCAATGAACAGTTGTGAAGATCTTATTTTAAATATGGCTCAATCATCCTTATTTTCCAAGACCGATTTAGCGAAAGGATATTGGCAAGTTCCACTACACCCTTCTTGTAGACATATAACAGCATTCGCAACACCCCTCGGTTTGTACGAATGGCTATATCTTCCTTTTGGCCTGAAGAACGCACCGGCCACATTTGTTAGACTAACAAGATTGTTATTACACGGAATTAAAGATGTAGTAGCCTATATTGATGATATATGCGTCCATTCTTCTGATATGACTTCTCACTTACTTACCCTCAAACAAGTCTTCAACCAAATCTCTCTTTTTGGACTTACTATCAAACCTTCCAAGGTTGAATTAGGCTATACACAAATAGACTTCCTTGGTCATAGAATTTCTGAAGGCAAATTGTTGACTGATGATAAAATTGTTTCCAAGATCCTTAATCTACAAGTTCCTACCACAAAGAAACAGATTAGAAGTTTACTAGGTCTTATTAACTATTATTCTAAATTCATTCCACATTGGGCAGAACTCACCTCAGTCTTTTCTGATATGTTAACTAAAGATCATCCATCAAAAATTTGTAAAAGTACCAGCTTAGATGATGCAATGTGTAGATTGAAACATATTTTTTCGAATCCACCAGTCTTACGATTACCCAATATAAATTTACCCTTTATTTTGACCACAGATGCAAGCGCTATCGCAATAGGAGGATGTTTAATGCAGGAAGTGGATGGAGTAAGGCACCCGATTCTCTACGTGAGCCGCAAACTAAAGAAGGCTGAGACTCGTTATGCCACAGTGGAATTGGAGGCTTTAAGCCTTTTGTTTTGTATATTAAGATTATCTAAGTTCCTCTTGGGTAGTCATTTTGTGGTCCTCACAGACAGTTCGCCATTATTAGTCCTTAACCATGGGTCGCCCAAAAACCACCGGTTACAAAGATGGTGTCTTCTACTTCAAGATTTCGACTTCGAAATCCGCCATATCAGAGGCACAGATAACATTATGGCTGACCTATTATCACGGCAAGCGAATGCGCCAGTAGAATGACTCTTACCACATCGACCATTCGCCACACTATAAACTGTGATACTTTTAGTCGGTTGCATATAACAGTGTAACTCTACACCTGCTAGAGTACTCTCAGTGATTAGGTTAATTACGACACCCATGAACATGATACATTAAGAGCTATACTTTAAGAACTATACTATTAAGTGCCTAAGCTCTAGAACGATCCCAGCAAGAAACAGGTAACTGTGTTTCAACCAATAATATCAACCAGTGAACTGACTCTGAACACTGTAATATTTCATACGGGACATTGAGAACAATCCATACTTGCTGTTGCTACGAAACTTTGCAAACAGCCGAAACAGAACGACATCGACTACAACACTCAAGAGACAGCCATACTAACTTTAACATTCATGGCATAACACGCTAACAACAGGACGACAACGCGCACATCATCGTTGGAGTTAGTTATTTAATTAATTAATTACTTTAGTATTAAATATGTATTATATTTGCATTAATGATGTATATAAATTGTGTTAACCTGTAATTTGTACATATTCTACTTTATTATTACAGGCGGTGGAATTCATAGGCTAAAGAACCGTCCTATACAATTGTCTCTAGTTAAATTATAACCTATTTTTGATTCATCGTACAAAAAGTACGTATTTTCTTAAAGGGCAAATATCGCCTAGCCCATTTTTTCTAAGGGCAATAACACTTACCTCAACTTTAATTATATATTTTAACCAAATACTATTTTGAATGAAAGATGAGTGAATGACTGCGTAAATGGATTAAATGAGAGAACGATACACTTGGCGGACAAATTGTACGCAAAACGTATTTATTGTAATTTGTCTGCGTCTTTCATGTAAAATTGCATGACTTGTCTAATTTGTGAATACATGTGTAGTAGTTAGTTTAATAGTGAGTTTAATTAGTAGTTAGGTAATATACTTAGTTTAGCAGTTAGGATACATCTAAGCACCACTACTTGGAATGCCTGATCATGTATTGCACACAGTGCAGTAATTCATGATTGAGGTTATCCCAACTCGTGACGCTTGGAAATACGCCACACATTCAGCACACACGTACACAAACCTTAAAACTCAACACTATCAATTTAAAATACAGTCACTTTATTAGAAACAGCAACTTATTAGTCAACACACTAACAAGCCAACAGGGACACATGTAGTCTGAGGGGGATAAAATAACAAGGTAACTACATATTTAGCATTATATAACATACGAGAGTAAAAGTGTATTGAAATGCACACACAGATCAAGATTTGAAGGTGTACTTATTTAGCCAGGACTTCGGTCTTGTTAACCCTCTTTAATACAGAGGTTAATTATCTTGGTACTAGTGGAGTACTATGAGAAGGGCGGGTTGTAAATACAACTACTAAAACATCACGTAACTTCGGTCAGATAAGCATTTTTAAGGACACGAGAGACAGAGTGATCTCTTCACCAAATCAGAGAAGTGTTGTATGGGAGAATACATGAGTTTTAGTGCCAGTATGTAGGTTACCAGGTTACTGTCCACCAAACTACAAACACCAACTTTAAGTGATTCGGTGACAGAATTAGAACAGATCTAATTACCCAAGAACAAATCATATCAGGGGGGAGGGGGGATCCTGTCACCGCCTCACCTTTAGATATATTAGTAGAGGGCTGCAACTCCAGCCCAAGGGATAGAAGCGAGTCGCTCAGGACCCGAGTAATCTAGAGCCTTCTCGAAAGAGCTGGTCATCGAGTCCATGGTTCCGTGGACACTGATGTGGCCCGCCTAATGCGGGGTCCACGAGGAACTCGGACAGAGTTACCGCCCGTGTCGGATTGGGACACGAGGAGACCGGCAGAGGACAGACGGACTTGAGAGAGGCAACAAGGCCTGCCTGAGAGGGACTCAATAGATATTCATAGATATATATACATAGGCTAGATAGTGTGCTAGATTGTTGTATGACAACTATGTGTTGATGTTTAACTATCTGTGATATGATGTAATATAGCGCGGGCTGTTAACCCACTGCGCCAACGCAATACAATAAATGTTCTATATCATAGCGAACGAAGTTATTGTTGCCTGTGTGAACCCGAGCTCAATACCTAGCTAAGAGCAAGACGATGACAGGGGGGAGAATTGTGAAGGAAGATTCTGGTGCTTTTCATTTTACCACAAATAGCCTTACTATGGAAGTCATTGCAGTATGTACAGCAATAGCATGGCTCGAGACTCAGACATTCACTAGGGCATGTTTCCTTAGTGACTCAGTGAGCATGCTTAAGAAGATACAGATGGGAAGGATCCGAAGAGAGTGAGTGGTTGCTGTCTCTTGAGTGGTCCCGACAGGCAAAAACTAGTTTCATTTTCGTGCTAAGGCATGCAGGTGTACGTGGGTTGTCGTCGGTCTTCCTTGTGGTAGCTTCATCTGAGGTTACGGCAGGTTCTGGTTCTTTGCTGCAGCTCGCAGGCAGGTTCTCTCCTCTCGTCTTCTTTACGGTCTTGGAGGCTTCCACGCTGCTCATCTTGTATGTCGGGTGTCTTCTACTGTTAGTCTTGCCACATACCATTTTCTCCCCATTATCAGGTTTCTTAAACAGTTTGGGTGACTTGTTCTCGATAGCGCTCCGCAGTTGTGAATGACAATTTCAGTTAGTATAAATAGAACTTTTATATGACGGTTCAGTGCTCTATATCTGGCATGCAAAGAAGGGCGTTAGACTGCATCAAATACGTTTTATGTTCTTTAAGTCATTCAGTGCCGAAGGATAATATATCGTCAAATATTACCTTCCAGTTTGATAGAAGGACGATATATCGCCATACTAGGGTCATTGTTTTATTTGTGGTATTTTTTGTAATTTCAAGCTCAGTGAAGGAAAGTTTACATTATAATATGTGTTTTTCTTTGTGCAACCATGCTTGGTCCAATCATACAGTTTGTTTTGCACTGAATCAGTTAATACAGCTTTTGTTTTGCTATTTCTGCTTTTAGTCTCTGTCATACATCTTTCATGTGATGATGTGATTTTCTTCAAATATTTGAATTTTTCCGCAATATGTTTTTCTGTTATGTAGCTACTATTTCTTTATTTTTAAGGAAAGTCCTTAATTTGCACTCTCTATTACAGCAATGACAAGCGCGCTAGGGAAGTTGATAGCTAACTGCGATGGTGATATCATGAACACGGCCCGTCGCGGGTCGCTTGAAAAAAGATGAGGGAAAGACTGGCCACCTATGCTTCCTTGCTCTCGCCCTACAAAATGTCATGGCGCTATCGCAAAACAAACCCATAGCAGGAAATTGCCTCGGGGCCGTATATTAATAGTTTCATTACCACTACGTACAGGCGCTGTGGCGAAGGGGTTACAGACGCAATTCGTAATCCCGAATACCGCGTTCGAAACACAGTTGTGGGCGATTCGGAAGCACACCGACTTGTGCTGATGTTCTTAAGTGGTATGAGTACTGGTCGTTCAGTAATCCATGACAAACTACTGAACGTAAACGTGTACTGATATCACAAACAGCTAAACAATGATTGTGTTGAGTACAATGTTCTGTAAAGGATATGCAACTAACTGTTCGACAGTGCGTCTGTGCCACAACGCTGGCAAATAGATAAGTATACTGGCCCACTGAATCAACATAAGACCCCAGCCTGTGGTCAGCGTCTATGACTTAGTGGCCGTTAAATGTAGTTTCACATTCCTCGACTCACCGAAGTCATGAGCTCGAAATCAATACTGGTAATTTGGAAACAGAACAATTTGCGTTTATTTCGGTGGCATGAAAGCAATGGCAACCTACTGAAAACGAAATTGACTAGCTAATCACAAGCTGCCAATACATTCTAGGATTGAATACCGCGTTCTGTAAGGGACATGCATCAAACTTTTTATAAAGAACTAAAGAATGACGTCACAACCGGCCGTGGTCATCAAAAGAACTGGCCAGATGGTATAGTCAACAATGATATTGATTCCGAAAATAAATACAGCTATTTTACGAACACTTGTGTGGATACATACATATAAATGAATTTATAGTTTACTTCATTTATATTGTTCTAAGTGACGTATTTCTCTCTTCAGAGTCCGGATAGAGAGGCTCAGAATGATAGTCAAGCGACTTACAGAGGATCATCGGCATCCATTGGTAGACAATCGTAAGTAATGACTTCAGTTATCTTCAGGTTGAGTTGAGTTAAGAACCGACATCACTGCACTCAGGACATTCCCATACGTACTCCGTCCCCTCGTTCATCAGTCAGCGAAGAGTCATACTACTAATCATTCCCATCGCTATCTGATTAAAAGTTCTTCTGGTCTTCTCTCTCAGTTTTGAGATTCTTCCAGAACCCCTGCCGATCTCTCGCAATCTCATTCTTTCCACATATGGTTCTCAATCTGTTCCTCCGCCTTCTCCACCTGGTCCCACAAGCGCACGACCACCTCCCCCTTGTCCATATGCAAAATTCCATCAAGAGGTGCCATCCCTGCTAGCCTATCAGCCTGTTCATTCCCTCGTACACCCGCATGGCCAGGGCAAAATATCAATGCAATTATCACGATCTGTGATCTCTGAAGCGATGAGAACCATTCTACACGAAACATTCCTTTCTTCACCTTGTTAAGCATACTCTTTGAATCCGTAATGAATACAACGTGTGTTGCAGTAGTCTCCTCTAGCCACCGGAATGCCGCTGTTACTGCCTCCACTTCCATTCTCATGCTGGAGGTCGTAGTCTCATATGACCATTAGCCTTTGTAATAAAGCCCCAGCCACTACGTCTTTTCCTCACCACTGACCCATCTGTGTAGATGACTATGTCACCTTGATGTGTGTTGCTCTAGATCAGCTGTTGCACTTCAAACTCAGTGCGGCCCGCTGCCCATTCTCTGCACTCACAACCCAGTGTTATTATTACATTGTGCCAGTCCGTCATGTCTTCCGGAACTTCCACCCACTCTCTTTCACGATTGATGGTCTCTAGATCACACACCTGACTTATAGAAAGTTCTGCCTGTGCCATCCAGGACCTGCCTCGTCTTAGTCTATGACCCTTAAACATATCCATTGCTGCATGCAGCGGGTGATCCCTGTCTGCGGCAACTCTTAGGTATCATTTGGCCTGAAGAACCCTATGCCTATCCGTCATTGTTGGTAGCGCCAGGATATGCCTCATGCATATAATCGGTGTGTCCTTTATGCACCCCAGGATTAACCGCATGGCAGCATTCTGTATGCGCTCCAACCTTTCAAGCTGGCTCTTTGTTGTTTTGTACTACAGCAATTCCAATACCCAACCCGTACATTTTTTAGTTCCCAAAGGCCACTTTCCATCAGCTCTGAAAATCGCTAAAATATACCCTCTTCTTAAATCTGGTTCATTGGACAATTGTCTCCTGAATAATTACAGACCCATTTCCTTACTATCATCACAATCTAAATCACTAGAAAAACACATCCATAAAGTAACATTACAGTATTTAGTTCGCAACAACCTTATTGTTGACAGTCAATCAGGATTTCAACCAAAATATTCTTGTCATAGGCCCTAACAAACATGATAGAAAATTGGCACCAGAATATAAACAACAACAGTCTATGTGGAACTGTGTTTATTGATTTCAGGAAAGCATTTGATATGATAGACCATGCTATTTTAATTTTAAAAAACTAGAGACAATGAAAATTGGCCCTAATATAGTCACTCTAATAACATCTTTTCTATCAAACAGAAAGCAAGTAGTATCACACAATAAATATCTGCCTCAAACCACAACCTTCAATATTGGAGTACCGCAAGGCTCTATTCTTGGCCCTCTATTATTCGCCATATATATTAACGATCTACCTTTGCATCTTTCGTCGTACTGCGATCTATTTGCAGACGACAGTACAGTGTATACAAACGCTGAAAGCTGTAATTTGCTGGAGTCGTCTTTGTAACAAGAATTAAATTATGTAGTTAAGTGGAGCTATGCAAACGGTATGCAAATTAACATCACTAAAACAAAATCCATGTTATTAACAACCAGACAAAGACTTCAAACTCTCAATTCACACATATCACTTCAACTTCACATCGATAACATACCAGTAGAAAGTGTAATTGAGCACAAAACATTAGGCCTAATCATTGATAGAAACCTAACCTTTAATTCCCTGATTCAATCGCTCATTAAACAAACAGCGAAAAAAGTCTACCAACCCGGCAAAATTAAAAATTTCCCTGATGAGGACACAAAGAAAATATTCTATACTTCTCACATGCAGAAACATTTTGACTACTGCTCTACAATCTGGGACGGTTGTTACAATTCACACACCAAGTGACTTTACTCACTCCAGAAACTGGCCATGAGTATAATTTATAGCAAACATTTATCTGACAATCCTAGCCTGTATAAACGCCTTCAGTTACTACCACTCCGCAACCGTCCGCTTTTCAATAAGGCTAAACTAATTTATAAAATCCTACATCGGAATGCCCCAAATTACCTTTGGCCATTGTTTAAATATAATGCGAAACACAGTAAACTATTAAATATATTATACATTCCGAAGCCTAGGATTGACTTATACAAAACAAGCTTAGCGTACTCTGAAGCTCAGCTGTGGAACAGTCTTCCATAAGAAATCAAAGATATCACCAATCCCTATACATATAATTGCAAATTATTCGAACACTATATCAGTACGGATTACCTCCCCATTAATAATAGAAATAATAACAATAACAAAACTCTAGTATAACAGCCAGTCCCCTTTTGGTACACCAGTATATTCCACATAGCTAATAACAAGAGTCAAACCATTATCTAATATTACAGAGTTGCGTAGTATTGATGTTCGCATTTTGCCAATACATTTATTATGCATATCTTTTATATTGTTGCTGTTCTCTGTTAGCTTTGAATGATGTGTGAATGAAATAATGTATGAAAGAGAGTGATAGAAGGGCAGAATGTTAGACGGGCCTGCGTGCCCAATTCTTAACCCTTTGAAAATAAAGTTTGTTCGTTCTCTATCAAATCAAACAAGATAAACAGCTATATCTCTGCAAAGAGTATCTAATCATTTGTGGTGTGTGTTAAGTTTGAATTAAGGTACATCATCTGAAATAAGCAATAGGGATTAGTTGGATCTTCTAGGGTCTTCCTATTGATATGGGAAAAGGAAATCATGTTACATTAGTTCAATCACAACATGTGATGTTAAAAATCTGTGAAGACAAAATCAGTCACCGTAACAATCAAATATGGTAAATCAAATGTTAGTTTATAACAAAATATAGGGTTACAAATATCTGTTGAGGAAAATGATCAGTTATAATAATCATTTGTTATCGCAATGTCCATTAAATTATCATGTGTTGTGATGTGGCTTCGTATTGGTACAATGTCAAAACAAAACAAACATCACGATGACTCAGGAACTTCCAGTTGAGCAAATGACATAAACAAATAATTGTGTTGTCATCTAGTGAAGATGAATCGTCCCAGGGGAACATTGACGGTAGACAAGATACACGTCACCACAAGATTACGATTGTCAAGCTCAGTCAGAACATTAATCATAGGAAGAGTAACGTCCTGAGCTAAGTCAAAACATGTTATGTCCTGTCCCTATCTCTACAAAATGTTATCATTAATCCAACAAGCACAATTGTAAAACATACAACTTAAATGGCACAACCATCTTGTCACTAATCATGATCGTAAGACTCATCCAGAGAGGCATTAAGATAATTATCTCATCCTGTCAAGAAATGTTCGAATACACTAAACATGAGATTGTCCTTCCAGCCTATTTATATGATATAGGGGTTAAAGACACTAATTCGAACATCTGTTCCTTTCACAGGCATATATAGTTGCACATAACACCAGTGAATCTACCCTTTGGCATTCACTCACCATTATGGTATAGCGCTGAACAAAAATCATAGTCTGACAAATTACAGCATAATTTTCATGCTGACCTTGAATGCAATGTCCTGTGAAACACGCACTATCTAACTAGTGTTTCCTTTAAACACGAGAAATCATCTTCAGCACGAATATATATCTTTTTAATATTCTAAGAACATAATTAAGAAAGGATGTGTGACAGTTGAATAAGTTCACATCATGCGAAGGCAGAAACCTGTAAGAATGGTCTCTACAGTACAGAGAAGGCTCTTCATCCAAGGCCATAATCAAGGCATAGTTTCACAGCCAAAGATGAGCACACATTACAATTACTGAAGCTTAAGAAAGAAAATATAATAATTTGCTTAAATTTTTAAGCAAGATAAATTTCTGAAGCTTTCAGAATACTTCATCATGAGAAAAGAGATTCCACGCATGGAAAGATACAGTTTGACCAATCATTGTAATATATTGATTTATAAGTTGGGTACAGCGAGCGAAAGATCAGTAATCCTTAACTGGAATAACACATTTCACCGGCATAAATTAGAACAATATTACACCATACGTTATTCACATTTCTATTATTATAAAACTATTTAAGGTGATATAAACTTACCGAGTACTTCCACGAGAGCTTAGGTGGGTTAGAAAAAGAAAAGGAATTCCAGGATGGACGAAAGATAGCGAAAAACACTGGCAAAGTCTGTGGTGTCTCTCTTAGTCCTGGAAGAATTGAAATGGTTGAGGTTTCAAGCCGTTCTCCAATTTTATACAAGGCTGGCCTGCGCTACCAACGTCACTGTTAGTTGTACTGACGTCACAAACACACTATTGCCTTCCAATAAGAAGTACTCCTTCCCGCGATAGACGTGTGTCATGAATTTTCTCGAAGGTTTTGCTCTTTTTCCTAGCAACGTATTATTGCCTTGAGAAATAATTTTACTATGTCCATGAACTATGGTGTGACACTTTCGAGGTTGTCCAATCAGAGGCCGATGTTGGTAGAGGCATTCATGAATTTGTGAATAGTCGCCTAGCAACGTCAAGTTATTTTTAGTGCTTACTTCATCCGAAGCTTTTGACAGTGGAATGTAGAACACGTTGTACTATATTCAACTTGTCAAGTTAATTATAGATGTGTAGATGTGTTACACAGGCTCAGCGTTACAGTCTGTGAACGTATGTTTTGCCAAGTAAAGGAGAAACAGAGGATGGTTGAAATCCGTCATGTCACAAACATGTATAGTATATATCATGTTTTATATGTCTGGAAGCGTAGTACCCTGTTCTTGGTTGTCCGCTAGATGCTGTTACATGTCGCTCTCACTAGGTCATATTGTTACATAACCTACCTTCGAATGTGCTGACGACTAGATCTTAGGCCCGGAAAGAACCAGAGGAACATGGAGCGAACTCAAAGTAATCAGAAGCGTGAACTCCCCAGAGTCGGAGCAGCGACCTGTCGTTCCGTGTGAGAATTTCCTACCGAGCCGCGTCTTTGCCGGCCCGCGCGTCGTCGAGTACCAGCCGCTTAACAGACATCAGCAGCTACTACCCACACATCATGAGCATTGCCTGTTACATGTTATATCCGGCCATTGATGATCATTGACTTTGTGTTAACCAGAGCTGCATAGCACCACCGCCAATAGCTTGAGTCCTACATTGGAGAGCTTGGCATGAACTGCTTAGTATAGCGTCCTGGTATGTGTATCCTCAGTACCCCTTACGAAATGTATAGACTTTTTGTCCAGCATTGTGCTAACAGAGACACTATGAACTTTGTGACCGAATCTTTGATGCATTCATCAGCCACCGCAGCCTACACCAGCGAGAAGTCCACGGGGTGGGCTGGCATGACTTGAACCAGGTTTCAGAGGACGACTACCCAGTCCAACGGTTACGCCAGTCGGGACTAGTCGAAGGGAGGATTTGTCAAAGCCGCGTGAGAAGATTGATACAACAGACCGTCTTGACCGAACAGACTAGGCCTAATGATGAATGCCTTGCACCTACGCTGCAGATATTGAGTCTTTCTAGCTTCTAACCTTCCTACCTTCACCTATACCTATCTCCTTCGACTCTCTTGTACATAATACAATTATACATTGCGTTTCTTTCACAGATGGTTCAATCCAAAATGTGAAGAAGCAGTCATTAGGAAAAAGAATGCCAGACAGCTATGGCTAAATGACATCACCAACATCCAAAAGGAAGAGCATTATAGAAATGAATGTAAAGAGGCTACAAAAATAGTCCGACAGCAGAAGCGAGAATATATGAGTAATATAATCAAAGATATGGAAACTAATCACCAGAAAAATGAATCCAGAAAGTTTTATAAAGAACTGAAGTCAATGAAACGAAGGGCAGCAACAAAACGCATATGGTTTAAAAGACAAAAATGGCAATATGATAAATTTAAATATTGAGCACAACCCACTACTGGCAACGCCGAGCGCATTCTGGTATGAACCTAAGGCCTATCCACGTCAATATGGAAGCACTATACTCGAGTTTCGCCCTCATTTGAGCTCGTCAGTAGTGCATATCCCTGACCGGATCCGGAAACAGTCCCGGATCACGCGTGTGAAGCGGGTGTGTAACCACGCGGCACACACCGGACACACCAAATTATCACAACAGAATATCACAACGCTACCCATCGTAGGCTATGCTCAAGATTGCCCAATCGCCGCGACCGACGTCCGTCAATCGATGGGACCCGAACGATCAGGACTTCTCACTGGCAAGGAACACCAGGCCTCCTAAATCCAGTGAGCAATAATCAATTGATTATGTGGTTGTTTCGGGATTTGAAATTTAAATATTGAGCACAACCCACTACTGGCAACGCCGATCGCATTCTGGTATGAACCTAAGGCCTATCCACGTCAATATGGAAGCACTATACTCGAGTTTCGCCCTCATTTGAGCTCGTCAGTAGTGCATATCCCTGACCGGATCCGGAAACAGTCCCGGATCACGCGTGTGAAGCGGGTGTGTAACCACGCGGCACACACCGGACACACCAAATTATCACAACAGAATATCACAACGCCACCCATCGTAGGCTATGCTCAAGATTGCCCAATCGCCGATTGACAGACGTCAATTTAGAGTACTCATCATGTTAAATTTCCCGATTATTTCAAGATTGCATTAAAACAGAAACCGATTACCGAGATCCCTGCATTATTTACGAATCTACACGTCTCAGCTTTTCAAATTATTATTTTTGCGGAGGTAAGGAGACTGTCTTTTTAAGACGTAAGTTAACTCGTGGATATATATATATATATATATATATATATATATATATATATATATATATATATATATATATATATATATATATATATATATATATATATATATATATATCCCACCGTCTCCGTGGCCTAAAGGCTTGCCAGCGGTGACCGATTTAACAGCAGACCACATCGTCCTGGGGTTTTAGAGTGTTGGTATTAGAGCCGGTCGTTCAGAAATCAATGACAAACTACTGAACGTAAAACATGCCCAGACATCAACAACAGCAGTAACATGCTGGTGTTGACAGTGATGTACTGTAAATCATCATCATCAAGTGCCGTGCCGGCTGGCGTAGGCATTCATGGCTCTCCATAGATCTCGGTCTTTGGTTTTCTGGATCAACTCTGCTGCTGATATTCCTCCATGCCATCGTCTCAATCCATCCAGCATCATTTCTCTTGGTCTGCCTCTGCCTCTCTTCCCCTCGATCTTTCCAGTTGTCACGATGTTCTCATATGCCTCTCTTCTCATCACGTGACCGAAGAAAGCTGTTTGTCTCTGTCTTATTGTTGTATATAATGTTCTAGTTTCATTAGCCTGTTTCAGGCAGTTGTCGTTAGTTACTCTGGCAGTCCAAGGAATCTGCAACATTCGTCTCAGGAACCACATCTCTGTTGCTTCTAGTTTCTTCTTAATTTGTTCATTTACATTCCAAGATTCACTGCCATACAGCAAAACTGGTTCTACATAGCATTTCAGCACTTTCTTTCTTACATTCAGTGATAGTGACTTATTGCATAAGATACTCTTCATTTTCTGAAATGCGGCTTTTGCCTGACCTATTCTGCTCCTAATCTCTGTTGTACATCTTCCATCTGATGTTATAAATGCCCCTAGGTATCTAAAATTATCCACTTGGTTAAGGATTTTCCCTTCTATTTCTATGTCACATTTTGGTGTCACCATTTTCTTTGATATTGCCATTGTTACTGTTTTCTTGATATTCAAGGAGAGCCCTTTCCTTGCACTCTCTGTTACTACAACGTCTAATAATTGTTGTAGGTCTGTTGAGTTATCCGCCACAAATACAGTGTCATCTGCATAGCGTATATTATTTATATTATAACCTCCAACTAGTATTCCTGTCATCTCTTTGATCTCTCTCATTATTACTTCGCTATATAGGGAGAAAAGATCTGATGACAAGACACACCCCTGTCGTACTCCTAGCTTTATCTGTTTCTAACTACCCTCTTTATTTCCCATTTTAATTGCTGCTACTTGGTTCCAGTAAATATTCTTTATTATTCTTAAATCTTTTCCATCAATGTTGATATCTTCCAAAATTTTAATCAGTTCATACTGTAAATAGGATATGCAATATAATTTGTGTGTGTGTGTGTGTGTATGCGTGCGTGCGTGTGTGTGTGTGTGTGTGTATGTATGTGCGTGTGGGTGTGTATACACGTATGTGGGTGTTTATGTGTGTTGATCTTGACTTTATCGTTTTATATTTATTGAATCTGAAGCCCATGATGAGTGTCAAGAAACGAAAGTATGACCTGTCTTATTTGAATTATGGATTCACAAATATCGTCATCAACGGAGAAGAACGACCTCAGTGTGTTATTTTTAGTAAAAGTTTGTCAAATGATTATATGAAACCGACACAGTTGAGGAATCATTTGTTGAATGTTCATCCTCAATACAAGGACAAGGACAAAACCTATTTTGAACGTCTTGGATATGCTGTCAAAAGGATGAGACTGGATTTAACAGGGGCATTCCAAGAAACACACCAAAAGGTTACTGAAGCTTCCTATGTCATAGCACTGGAGATAGCGAAGCAGAAAAAACCACATACAATCGGCGAATCTTTGATCAAACCTTGTTGTCTCAAGATGGTGGAAACTGTGTTGGGAAATGAATCAGAGAAAAAAACTTGCACCGGTTTCACTATCAAACGACACTGTTCAAATGAGGATCAGCGATATGGCCAATGACATCAAGGATCAAGTTGTGCAAGAGATCAAGTCTGCAGCATTTGGGCTCTATTCAATTCAAATTGATGAATCGACTGATGTGGCATCGTGTTCTCAGTTGATAGTGTTTGCAAGGTATGTGCATTCAGGATCATTTAAAGAAGAACTTCTTTTTTGTTCTCCTCTTGAAACAACTACTATGGTCTCTGATATTTTGGAAAAGGTTTCATCTTTCCTTGAATCAGAAAATCTTTTATGGGGTAATATGTGTGGGTGCTGTACATATGGAGCACCAGCTATGTTGGGGACCAAATCAGGATTTCAAGTTAGTGTGAAGAAACGTGCCCCAAAAGTGAAAGGCATTCATTGCATGATCCATCGTCAAGCACTGGCCTCCAAAACACTTCCAGCTTCTTTGGGGAAGGTTTTGAATCAAACCGTTCAGATAGTGAATTTTATCAAAGGAGGAGCTCTCAATTCACGGCTTTTTAAGCAGTTATGCATTGACATAGATGCAGGCCACCATTTGCTTCTTTTCCACACAAATGTTTGATGGCTGTCAAGAGGAAATGTAACTGCGTGAGTATATGAGCTGAGAGACGAGCTCAAATTATTTTTTGAAGTTCAGGGTAAGATGGACTTTTTTGCCTGGCTGGATGATGAGGAATGGATCATGCGCCTTGCCTATTTAGTTGATATTTTTGAGCAGTTGAGTAAACTCAATCTTCAGATGCAAGGAAGGAATACAAATATCATACAATTTGTGGATGCCTTGAGAGCTTTTATGAGCAAGCTGGAAAACTGGAAAAGAAAGGTCAATATGACAAATGTTGCAATGTTTGAGAAGCTGTCATCCGTTCTCGTTGTTGATGGTAAAGACCAAGTACTTCCACAATTTGCAAAAAATGAAATTGTGCAGCATTTGATAGCGCTAGAAAATGAATTTTTAGCGATATTTTCCTGAACTTAGTGATGATGAGCTGGATTTGGTGTGAAACCCATTCAAATTATCAGTTGAAAAAGTTTCTGATGATTGTCAAGATGAATTTCTGGAGCTGAAAATGATTCGGGGGCAAGGGATGTGTTCAGTGAAAAAACAATCACAGAATTTTGGCCTTTAATGTGCGGTTCATACCCAAAAGTGGCAGAAAAAGCAATCCTTGCATTGCTTCCATTTGCATCAACATATCTTTGTGAGTCAGGCTTTTCAGCTCTGCTAGAAATTAAATCGGTCTCTGTGGCTGAAGGGCTTGCGAACGCGGTTTGTGAGCCCGTATACCCGGGTTCGAAACACGGCGGTGCTGGTTTTTTCGAAAAAGGTATAGAGACCGGTCGTTCAGAAAGCAATGGCAAACTACTGAACGTAACACTTGCCTAGTACATCAACAGCAGCTGAAAATGCTGGTGTTGACTGCACTGTCCCGTAAGGGATACGCAACAAATTATTTATTATTATAGAAATTAAAACTAAACGACGCAACAGATTAGATGTTGAAAACGATCTCCATTGTGCCCTTTCAAGCACTCCTCCGCGTATTTCAGAATTGCTGCGGGACAAACAATCACAGTGTTCCCATTGATTACAATTTTCATTTAAATTACGAATCTACAATATCCAGGTTTTGTAATGAGCGTTTTGTTTGATGAAGCACAATTTTCTGGCATCCTGGTGTCGCATATTAAGCTACAATTCTTTGACGTTTTAACTGTTTGTTTATTGTAGTATGATTAATGTGGTGTTTTAATAAAATATTGCGAATGTAAAAATGCGTCTATTTAAGTTTTAATATCCATCAGCATATTCATTTGCTATTAACTGTAGAAAACTACACTATAAAATGTATCTTTACATGTGAAGGTTATGTACAACAATGGAAGAAATTAAGTATTTTCACTATTATAGGTATGTTATTTTTAATGCACCTTTTGAAGCTGGCAATTTTGGAAAGTTGAAGGGGGGGGGGGGGGGGGGATGACGTTCTGAAAATATGGTGAAGGGGGGAACGGGCCAAAAAAGGTTGAGAACCACTGTCTTAGGGGAATAAAGGAAGAAATAAAAGAGAAATGAATACGGGTTATGAAGAGATCATGAGGAGACTTATATGTGTTGTGAACGAAAATTGAGAGCTGTTACCAGTTGTATTCCATCCATCATGTGCCATGCCGGTAAGCGTGGGCGGTCATGTTCTGCCATCTCACTCGATCACCAGAGTCGTGGATCAGCTCCGTGTTTCTGTCTCGACCATGCCACAAGGCCAAGCCATCCAGGTACTTGCTTCTAGGTCTTCCCCTTGGTCTGTTCCCCTCGATCTTACCAGTTGTCACCAAATTCTCCAATCCATTTCTTCTCATAACATGCCCAAAAAATGTTGACTGTCTACGTCTAATTTCTCTAATCAATTTACGATCTTCATTTGTTTCTTGAAGGACTTGTTCATTGGTCTTTCTGGCTGTCCATGGTATTCTTTGCATTTTCCTCAGAAACCACATCTCTACAGCCATCAGATGTTTTTCAGCCTGACTGCTCATTGTCCACGCTTCACATCCATGTAAAAGTACAGGTTCAATGTAGCATCTCAACACTCTTTTTCTCGTTTCAATTGACCAGTTGTATTGGGGAGAGAGAAAGCGAACGCACAAACTTTATTTTCAAAGGGTTACAAATTGGGCACGCAGGCGTGTCTTACATTCGGCCCTTCCAATAATTCATTTTTCGCTCATCAATTGTGCATGTTACATTCACATAGAAAAACAACATTATCAAATAGATGTTGTAAACATAAACAATGCATATTAGAATGTTATGAGACAGGCAGATGCAAGTACGCGCGCAAATTCATAAACACACACGGACACATACGTACCTGCATACATACTTACATCATTTGCACAGACACTCACAGTTATGCACACACTCAATAACATACAAATGCACATTCCCTTGCATACACTGCATGCATGCATACATACCCACACAACTATATACACATACATACACGAATATAAACACACATACATACACAACCATACACATACGCACATACACGCACATACACACATAAACTCACTTACACACGTATAAACACATACACACATAGACGCACTTACACACATCCACCCATCCACCAACACACATACATACACACACACGCACTCGCATATCTAAAAACATACACGCTGCCTCACATAATCACTAAACTAATTATGAACTAACTCCCACACTTTTCACACACACACACTGATGATTATCGTGAGCATCCTCATAAATAGCGAAAATACACACTCTCTCGCATAACACACAAACACACACTCCCTCGCATACATTGCATGCATGCACACATACACACACATACATACACGAACATACACATACATATACACACGTAAATACACACACATATACACGTGCACATGCATACACATACACACACCTTCGCAAACATATACATATACACGCATACACACATGCGCACTAATACACACACACTTACATACACGTACATACACATACACACGTGCACATACACACATGCATACACGCACATACTTACATACACACATGTACACACATGTACACACACATAAGCACATATACACACATACTCACATACTCACACATACACATACATGCACACATACGACCACAGACACATACACACACATACACACATATACACATATATAAACACTCACTTACATATGCACGCGCATATATACATATACACACATACACACACGTACACGCATATAAACACACACACACACACATTGACACACATACAGACACACGCACCCATCCACCCACACACATACTCACACATCTAGACACATACACGCTGTCTCACATAATATCTAAAACTATTATGAACAAACTCACACTTTACACACATATACTCTGGCGATTATTCAATATGATAATTCCTGGAACTGATTCCTCGAACTAACATAAGCATGATGAAATGCGCTTACAGTATATGTTAAAATCAAGTGGCAGTAAAAATTATAATACGAAAGACGAGGATACGGAAAAAAGTATGGAATAGCTTGTAACATGACATCAGTGCACTCAACTCTCTCTCTCTCTCTCTCTCTCTCTCTCTCTCTCTCTCTCTCTCTCTCTCTCTCTCTCTCTCTCTCTCTCTCTCTCTCTTGTTTCTATCTCTCCCTCTCTTTATTTTTCTTTCACACACACTATCTCATTGTCCCACTCTCTCTCTCTCTCTCTCTCTCTCTCTCTCTCGCTCATTGCCTCACTCTCACTCTCTCTCAATCACTCTCTCTCTCACCCACACTCACTCACTCTCACACTCACTCTCTCTTACTCTCTCTCTCTCTCTCTCTCTCTCTCTCTCTCTCTCTCTCTCTCTCTCTCTCTCTCTCAGACAGACAGCAGACACACACACTCTCTCTCTCGCAATCTCTTTGTCTCATACTTACTTTCTCACTCACTCTCTTACACGCTCTCTCAATCACTACCCACTCACACACACGCACACAAACGCAAACACACACACAAACACAAACACACACACACACACACACACACACAAACACACATAGTGAAAATTTATACCAGTAGGTGACTTATGGATGCATATAGTCGGTTTGGAGTAAGTATTGAAAGAGTTTTTGGTTGAATGTGTAGGGGCCCATTTGAGTTTTCAGATCTGTTAGAAGGTCATTCCATAAGTGAGCAGCAGAATACGCAAAGCATGTTTTGTATAAGTCTAATCTAGGTCTCGGAACATATAATAAATTTAAACGTTTGCTGTTCATTGCATGAGATTGAATCAACTGTTGAAGATACTCTGAGGTATTTTGAGAAATTACTTTAATCACTAATTTGGCTTTGTTAAAAAGGAAACGCTTTCGAAGTGGTAGAAGCCTTATATAACTATATACATTATTACTTTCAGCGTGCTTTGTGCCAGAAACTAGACGTAGAGCCCGCTTTTAAAGATAACAAAGTCGCTTTATATTAAATTTAGGTCAACAATATCAGATTACAGAACAATAATCGAGATGTAATTGAATATAGGATGTATCGAATATTTTTCGCGTGCTTTTGTTCAGGAAGTGCTGAATTGTAGCAAGTTGGTAAACTGTTTGTGTTATTTTCTTAGTAAGGACGTGGAAATTAGAGCTACAATTTATATGTCTGTCAATTAAAAGACCTAATGTTTTATGTTCATTTATATTAACTATAGGTAACGTGTTCAAGCGGAGTTTGAGAGGTGCCTTAGTTATGACTATAATCTGAAGTTTTTGTCCGGTCGTTATTAGCATGGATTTGATTTTGTTTATGTTAATTTGCATGCGGTTTCATTGCTCAATCTAGTAAGATTATCAAGTTCTTTTTGCAAATAACTTTCTAATTAAATACGTTTCTCCTGACGATTAACATATATAGAAATATCATCTGCAAATAGATCACACGTAGTATTGAGATATAAAGAAATGTCCTTAATATAGACTGCAAACAGCAGCGGGCCTAGTATTGAACCATGAGGCACACCACTATTAAGCTGTGTGAGCTTAGTGTGTGTGTGTGTGTGTGTGTGTGTGTGTATTTGTATGTGTGTGTGAAAGTAATAATATAATCAAACACAATAAAACAAGTAAAGTCTATTTAAAATGTACTTATGCATATGTACAACTCTTTCAGGTCGTCCTCTTGCGAACTTCAGAAATACTTACAAAGATTTGTACAAGGCGCTCCCACCATTTCTGAATCAATATATTCAGCATCTCAAACCTAGTGCTAACCGTGTTCTCCTGAATGCGGTTTTAATCCCTTCAGTGCTGCGTCCAAACGACACCTCGTTCTATAAAGGAGACATAAACAATTTATTTAAGAAGTTCATAGTAGTTGGGCAAGCACTCCAGGCTCTTGTGGATTATGGACAAGAATTTGTTCAAGACGGATACAAACCCATATTCACACCCCAGGCTAGAGTCATAGAATATAAGCTGAGCACTGCTGCGTTTGCAACCGTTTCTTTGCCGTTTTATAAGGATTACGAGCCGCGTAAGTTATCTATGTATTTGTGTTTGGGGGTGTTTTTTTTTAACGTTCTCTGGCTTTAAACTCAAGCGTAGTACATACACCTGCCACTAGTTCTAGTGCATTGGGCTTTGCGTGTGGATTACCTTTCCCTATTACCAACTCCGACTTCTGAGGTACTTGTAATATACCTCCCCGAGTCAAGGACAAGAAATCAACATTTTAGTCCAACTGTCTTGTGTAGGTGTTCAACCCACTAATTCGGTATCAGCACACTGGAAGTTTGAGAACTAATATGCTTATCCATTCAGCCACTTTGGTCTCCATGTCAACGTTTAACTGTTGTTATATTTATTTATTTATTTATTTATTTATTTATTAACTGTCTTGTTACATTTATGTCAACATAAATGTTACATTTCCTTGTGATGGTCTCTGACACGAACATAAATGTTACATTTCCTTGTGATGGTCTCTGACACGAAAACAAATAAACATGTCCATGTAATTGTCTCTGACGCCAACACAAATAAACATGTCCATGTAATTGTCTCTGACGCCAAGACAAATAAACATGTCCATGTAATTGTCTCTGACGCCAACACAAATGTTAAATTTCCATGGAATGGATCTCTGGCACCAACACAAATGTTACATTTCCATGTGATGGTCAGTACACATTTAAAATGATAGCTTAACACGTCTGGCTGTGTCGGTTTGTGTTTGTTTGTCCTGTGCTGACGAAGGCTTTGGCCGCAACGTCCAATTTGTCTCTTGTAGTCAGTGTGTTAGTAAAGCTCACAATCTACTTCTCGTTTTTTGGGTGACTCATTCATTGGCTTGGCAGCTAGCACTGTAAGCGTGAGTAGTAGTTATGGGTTACAATAATGATGACTTATAGTTAAGTTGCTAATTATAATCATCATCATGTGCCATGTAGATATGCGTGGGATCTCATGATTACTAGTCTTGGTTCAAATCTGTGTTTTTGTCTCGATTATGCCGTGGCTAAGCCATGCATATATTATATCTCTGCCTTCCTCGTGCTCTTTTCTCATAAATCTTTCCAGTCACCATTAGGTGTGTGTTTTTTTTTTAAAGTTTATTTCTCTTCATAATATACCGAAACATCTTCACTCTCTACGTCTAATTTCTAGAATCAATTTACCGTTTTAATTTGTTTCTTATACGACTTGCTCATTGGCTTTTCTGCCTGTCCATAGTATTCTTTGGATTTTCTCCAGAAACCACATTTCCACTGCCATTAGATGTTTCTAAGTTTTTTTTTTTTGTTTCTCTAATTGCCCATGTTTCACATCCATACAACAGTCTAGGTTCTATATATCACTTCAACACTTATGTTCTCATCGCAGTTGACAGGCTTTCGGCATTATCCATGTTTCGTGTTTACGTTACCTTTTGTAAAGGACTTCTTTTCATGATTCGCTCCAACAGACATACACATACATGCAAATAACAAAGACAAACGCATATACACAGAAAGACACACACACACACACACACACACACACACACATTTTAAAACGCATCATGTTTAATACGTTAGTATGTATTTATATATTGATAAAGTGAGACATGTCAACATGATAAGGATGCTTGAAGATCTACAAATTGATGGAAAAGATCTTAGACTTGTAAAAAACATATATTGGAAACAACAAGCTGCCATAAGAGTTGATAATGAAGTAAGCCAATATCAGCCTATTAAAAGGGGTGTGAGACAGGGATGTGTAATGTCTCCAGATCTGTTTTCCCTGTACAGTGAAAGTATTTACAGAAATATTGAAGATATGGAAGGAATCAACATTGGGGGACGATGCATCAATAACATTAGATATGCAGATGATACAGTCTTGATTGCAGACAATGAACAGGACCTGCACAATTTAGTAGATGCGATTGTTACACACAGTGAACAACTAGGGTTAGAATTAAATTGTAAAAAGACACAGATTATGGTCGTCACTAGGAAGGACGAAATACCACAATGTAATATACAAGTAAATGGGAATATTCTTCAACAAGTGAGCAGGTACAATTATCTCTGAACAGTAATAACATCTGATGGGAGATGCCTTGAAGAGATTAGAACAAGAATCGCCATGGCAAAAGTAGCCTTTAGCAAGATGAAAAACATATTGACCAATAAAAAGATGTCAATTGAAACGAGAAAAAGAGTGTTGAGATGCTACATTGAACCTGTACTTTTGTATGGATGTGAAGCTTGGACAATGAGCAGTCAGGCTGAAAAACATCTGATGGCTATAGAGATGTGGTTTCTGAGGAAAATGCAAAGAATACCATGGACAGCCAGAAAGACCAATGAACAAGTCCTTCAAGAAACAAATGAAGATCGTAAATTGATTAGAGAAATTAGACGTAGACAGTCAACATTTTTTGGGCATGTTATGAGAAGAAATGGATTGGAGAATTTGGTGACAACTGGTAAGATCGAGGGGAACAGACCAAGGGGAAGACCTAGAAGCAAGTATATGGATGGCTTAGCCTTGTGGCATGGTCGAGACAGAAACACGGAGCTGATCCACGACTCTGGTGATCGAGTGAGATGGCAGAACATGACCGCCCACGCTTACCGGCATGGCACATGATGGATGGATGGATGTATTTATCAAAGATATCGTTAGTATTTATTTATCAAATGATATCCTTAGGATTCATGTTTCAAAGGTCTCGTTAATATCCATTTATCAAAGATACATTTAGCATCCATTTATCATAGACATAGTGTAAACATACATGTCTGTTTTGTATGCTTACAGTCATGTTATGCAGTCCTTTATGCGTGACTTTGGTTCAGAATACTGGGATAAATACGGAGTAAGTTTCTGGTTTCTTTTACATGCAATCCCTGTTTTACGCGGGATGTTTGTTTTCTTTTGTACTGGCACAGTCGATAATGAAGCCGACAGTAAGTATCATCGTGTGCTTGGCTATGATTAATCTTCATCTCGTAATATTGTTAAACATGGCTGCGTGCAATTTCGTATTTCTATTTCTAGTTCGTATTTCTATTTCTGCTTAATGATTATTAGGCACTTATTGGCAATCTGTCTGTCTGTCTCCAAGCCTGCCTGCCTGCCTGCCTGTCTGCCTGCCTGCCTGCCTGTCTGTCTGTCTGTCTGTCTGTCTGTCTGTCTGTCTGTCTGTCTGTCTCTATCCATCTCTATCTATCTATATATCTATCTATCTATCTATCTATCTATCTATCTCTTTTTCTGTGTGTGTTCGTTCGTTCGTTCTTTCGCTCGTTCGCTCGTTCGTTCGTTCGTGCTCACCGTCCATGGCTTGTGGTGTCTGTGATCATGACTGTCCACAGCCTTCTGTCTTCTGTGCAGCCAGCCCTTTCTCATAGAGATTTTCCTCCATAACATGATTTCAGATTGTCTAGCATTCTCTTACCCCTCCCCCTTTTTTTCTCTCTCTCTCTTTCTTTCTTTCTTTCTCTCTCTCTTTTTTTCTCTCTCGCAATCTCTCTCTTTTATCTCTCTCTTTCTCTCTCTCTCTCTCTCTCTCTCTCTCTCTCTCTCTCAATCTCTCTCTCTCTCACTCTCTCTCTCTTTCCATCTCTCTCCATCTCCGTGTGTGTGTGTGTGTTCGTTTGTTCTTTCACTCGTTCATGTTTAGTTAACATATAATTCATCTGCCTGTCTGTCTGTTCGTATTATGTTTATGTGGTTTATGAATGTCATATAATTATCTCACATTTCTTATTATTTTCCACAGTACCATATTCAAGTTATATTCACTGGCAAACTTTTTGGTCAACAAAGTAGTGCCGACACCAACATGAGTCAAGAATGTTGATTATCTTTTAGTTTTCTGAGCGACTGAACAGGTTTTCTTCTGTGATTAAACAGTATTCTGAAATATGCATTTCGATTATTTTATTACCCCTGCCCTGTTCAACCTCAAAGAGAAGTTATATTAAAGTCCATCCCTGGCTCAGATTAGTCATTAGTCATTAGTCGCGGTTCCAACTTCACGGCAACGGGTCATCCGCATTATGCTCCTTTCCTGTGCCACTAGATGCCACACATAATGCTCCCCACTGCACCATATGAAAAGTGTTAAAAAAAAAAAAAACAGAAGCCTGGCCAAACCAACATCCCGCATAGGTACACTGTGCATAATGCCGCCACCAGAATGTCAACACAAAAGTCCTACACGAAAAATACAGTTCATTGTCAATAGAAGTGACAATCAGTAGAAAACAAGCTGCCACACATTACTGCATAAGGCAAACCAGTCAGTTCTGCGATAAAGCAGGCCACCATTTTTTCCGAACATGCAGTTCACGCTATAAACAACCGCGGACGGATTTAAAAGCATTGCACACGAAATTCACAGCTCATAATATCGCACCACGCACTCAACTCCGTAGCAGGGCGACGGAAGAATACACTTGCAGTCACATTAGGAAAATGCGAAAGCAAACGGTAGCCACAAGTATAAAGCCTTAACCGTTTAAAGGGCTATCATCCATTTTGGGGACCGGATTGTAGCTGACTCAGTATCATGATTATTAATCTGGCTTAGATTAATAATCCAAAGACTGAGTCATATACAAATAGCGACTGATCACGGTTTCACCCACGCAAGATATTAATTTGAAGGGTTTGTTGTCCAAATATGGTATTGATTGTAATGAAATATGTATTCGATTCGATTTCACCATTTCCCCTACCCCGTTCAATTCAAGGAGAAGTTATAGTTAGGGTCCATCACCGGCTCAGAATGATAGACCTGTGATTGAGTCAGCCACAAAAGCAGCTACCCACGGTTTTACCCTCACAGTCCTATTAAACCGAAGGTTATTGTTGTCCATATGGCGTAATGGCCTACACGAGAAATATGTAAACATAGAATGGTCATTGTTTAAATGTGTAGAAGACGAATACACGATTAAGACACACAGATGACTTTACCTTTAATAAAATATAGCTTAGCAATGTCATCCACCTTCTAAACATTTCCGTTAAAATATTTTAATTCGTGTATTCCCTTCAGGTATTAATTAGTTGTCGTTGCGATTTTGTTACTTCTCTTAATAAATTTGTAATTTTGTTTCATAATAATTTGATTATTTCCCTTTGCAGAATAACCAAGTGGTTAATTCCCTTTTTTAGTTGTTAGATTACGTTTTCTTATCATGTCGAGGGACATAACATAAATAGCATTTTACATGTTGCATTCCACTTGATATTATCGAGTTATTTCCACTGCTGTAGACAGTTGTCTATAGTTCATTCAGAAATGAGTGACCTTATTCACGATAAATTTTTGTGAAAACTGTCTGTTGCATCGTTATGAAATGTGTCCTGCCGTCTTATATTTACCTAGAACCAAGGAATGGGTCTTTGACAGGTCCAAAGGGAACTTAAATCTTGGAAAGCGGCGACATTTCTTTGATGTTTTGACGAAAAACCATGGAATTCACGCTAATAAACTTGTTTTACAGAATGCCCGTCAATTCGGGTGACGACACAATTCGTATCCAGATTCGTATGGGAGTGGGTACAATGACTACTCTAATTAGTTAGTTAGTCCACTCTAGCACCCTGTCTGTCTGTCTGCCATGTCATCATCATTGCACATTGAACCATTCAGTCCATAAGTGCTCGGATCCCCTCCTCAGTAAATCACGCAGCGTGTAGCGGCTCACGACGCCAGGTCTGTGTTGGTGTAATACTCTTCTTTGGCTTCCTACTGTACTGTTCTTGTTTGGCCACGCCTATTTTAACTTGCTGTTCTCGCAGCCTGGCCATGACTGTAGATTCCCAGTCATCGCTTGATTCTCGTAAACGACTTACTTTTCGTAGAGCATTCAGAATGTCTGCCTGTTCCATGGCACGTCCGGCTTCCACAGTAGCCCTACCTTCAAGCCTGTCAGCCTGCTCGTTCTCTTGTACACCCGCATGTCCTGGCACGAAGATGAAACTAATCTTTGAAACCCGAGACCGCTCCAGAGACAGCAACCACTCTCTTCGGACCCACCTTATCTCTCACCCTGAGCATACTCATTGAGCCATTAAGGAAACATGCCCTAGTGAATGTCTGTGTCTCGAGCCATGTTATTGCTTTAATTACTACCATGGCTTCCATAGTCAGGCTGCTTATGGTCAAAGCAAAAGTGCCAGACTCTTCCTTCACACTTTTCCCTCCGGCCTGAGCCGTAAAGGCTCATAAACGTCTCACTCCTCGGACGACCGACCCATCCGTGTAAATGACAGCATCATCCTCTAACGAATTCTCGAAGATCAGAGTACTTCCGACTACACAGCAGCTGGATTTTCTTGTCTGCATTTCCTGCCTAGTTGGATGCACACAGAAAAGATGTTCAGAACTTTGTGGGCAATTGTACCCACTCCTCGGCAGGTTCTAAGTCTTCAGGTGAATACACCTGCTGAAGAATGTCTTCAGCTTGACCCATCCACGATATTCCTGTCTTTAACCTGCTGCTCTTTACCTTCTTAATGGCACTGTGCAGTAGATGTGTTGTTTGCATTGATTCTGAGATAGGCAGGTGCTTGGTAAAATTGTATTCTGTCCCTCATGGTTGGAAAATAGAGAAGGTAGCGCATCGCCCTGCATGCTGTATGTCTTGTACATCCAAGAATAATGCGCATTGTTTCGTTCTGTATACTTTAACTCCTTTATATCTGCTTATGGCTGAGAGTCAGGATCGCAATCGCATACTCCAAAACAGAAAGGACCAGACCCTCGTCGTAAAGAAGACATAGATGGCGCTGCTCACAGTTTGCCGCTGCTATCACCCGCATTGCAGCCCAACTCTGCTTGGCCTTAGTTATCAACTGGTCTACATGCTCAGTATAAGCTAGACTTCGATCAAATCGTATCCCCAGGTAATTCATCGCCTGTGTTCTTTCCACGGTCTCTGAAACCAGATTTATAGTTGGCGTTGAGGTATTGACAATGTGGTTTTTCCAAAAGAACCATGTCACTGTTGCCTTTGTTGGGTTGACCATTGCCCCAGCTTCAACACACCAAGTGCTTATGCGATTGAGTTCGGTTTGTAGTTCCACAGAAACCTGATCTCTATCCTTGTCCTGACGATACACTAAAACATCGTCTGCATACGACAATGTTCTCCCCGCTCCTATGATTTGCTCGCTAGTGATTCTCAGTGTAGGCGTTGAACAGCACCGGAGATAATGGTGATCCTTGTGGTGGGCCAGGATATATTGTTGTTGGTTCTGAAGTCCAGCTGCCACATCTAAAGACTACTTTCCGTTGGAAGAGGGCTGCGGCGATCCAACTAAAGAGGAAAGGATTTATCTTGAGTTCAAGAAGCTGAGGCATTAAAAAGATCCAATTTTACTCTGTTGTACTGCGTCCTCAAGATCAATCGCTGCAGCAAATGTTTCAATGCCTGAGTGGAAACCTTCATAGATATGGACAAAAACTGCAGCATTGGTCCAGATTTCTCTTTTTTTACGGTACCTCCCAGTGTAGGTAGTAGGTGGTAAAACGCTTTGCCTCTCTAGCTGGCTTGATATTTTTTCTGGAAATTAACTTCTCCAGCTGCTTGTATTCTCGATGTCCCTGAATTTTTGTGTGGTCTTTACCAGGCTTCGGCAAGGGAATCAGATAGCTGTGTAACCACTCCTCCTTGATGCTAGCACTCCCTATACTGTTGTTGTACATGTCTGCTAATTTATCTAGCTCGTTGTCGGTACACATATTGATGTCGCCATATCTTATGCCATCTGGCCCTGGAGCGCTTTTGTTTTGAACGTCGAAGCACAGCCTTGATTTATTTCACTGTCACTTTGTCTTCATCGGAAATGTTCTGGGCATTGCACCTATCCAAGGTGACCTCCATGGCGAGATTTCGGCCTCTCAGTGTCTGTCTGGTTGCTCTGCTCTAGATAGCGTTTGAAGAGGACTTTGCCCTTGTTCTCGTCAGTCCTGCTACCAGATGAGGTCAGCACCTTGGAAGTCAGGAACACTCTTATTCTTGACCACCTTACTCATGCTTTTATGTAGTCGCCAATGTGACATACCTCTGCCCATTTTTCTCTTTCAACCACCTTAACCATTTTTTTTTTTTTTGAAGTAGCTTACTTTTGTGTGCATCTCTCTTTCTGGGTGCATGCAAGGACTAGGATGGGCAAGTGTGTTCTTTTTGGCGTTTTGCCATTTCCTTACAGCACTACGCTTATCAACCCAGGCCTTTTCCACCTCAAAATTCCACCAAGGTGGCTGCTCCCAGTTTTTTTTTCCTGCCCTGAAGCTGTCAGCGCTTGTCGCGCCTAATTTTACTCACCACATCTTGCCCTGTACTGTCATACTGGAACGTCTTGACCTTTGACTTGTGCTGCCTGGTTCTGTCTTTCTCCACCAATATGCTGCAAGGGTGGTGGTCACTGCCCTAGTACCCTAGGACACCGCATCAACATACTGTAATGAGTGAAGGAGAAACTAGCGCCATATCAATAACACTATCATCATCACCTGGACGAATTGCTGTCCTGGTGACACAGCCACTGTTGCTACACACGAGGTCAATGGTTTCAAGTGCAGTTTCGAGCTCCTATCCCTGTGTGTTGGAGGACATGTTTCCCCATGTTCCTCCTTTAGCGTTGAAATCGCCACAGAAAAAAACATTTCTCTCGTGACCTAATATGTCACTTAAGCACTGCCACTTCTGGGAATCCACACTCGCGTTACGGACATAAACATTAACCAACACGAATGGTAGACCTGATTGAACTGTAGCCGCCTGTATTTGTATGTTGTCATTGTCCCAACTGGACATGTCTAGCTCTGAAGCCACCATACTGTCACGAATGAGAATCACCATTCCCAGGAGTCGCCTGTTGTAGAAACATTTAAAACTGGCAATTTGGAGTAACTGATCACCCAGTCTCGTCTACTGAAGAGCTACAATGTCGTTCCTGTATACTAGGATTTCCAGAATAGGGCCTCGTTGTTTGCTACTCTGCTAGGACGGAACATTATTCCTGTTTTGCAAGAAGAATATAATTGTGAATGTCTCTTTAGTGGGCTTCCTTCTTGTCGCGTTTTAAACGAAGATAATGGGTAACTAAAAGAATTTAAAACTCACCAATGTCTAGGGGGTTCAAGATGTCTTGGGTCCCATGTATAAGTAACTTGACAAAGTTGTCCTTGTGACAGGAGGCCAGCGAATGACTCAAGCCCCATAGAATAGAGAAGTATTCTGAAAAATATCTCCCCACTCAAAATTTATAGAATAAGTAGAATGAATAAATATGCTAAGCTTCCGTGCACAGGGTCTAAGAAGTCCTGGGTAATCACTGGAATAAACCAGAGGATTCAGCTCAACTCTTAAAAATAAGTTTTCACCCTAGTTGTAACCCATCCACAGGGGACTTCCATTTATTTAAATTGTAAACAATGCCATTTTTGAACATATAGCTACAACAGGCAACTGATAACTTCATCAACTTGGAAATAAAACACAATCACGATCTGTATATCACTCTTTAGTAATATTTAATAACTTTTCTGGTTGAGTGATCATGCTATGGAACATCAACATTCAATCACAAATCTATATTCACAAAATCCAACGATGAATTTCCACACTATTATCATTTACGTGGTAAGTTTTCGTATATTTTAATATTACTTCACCAGGTATTGGAAAATGGTGTGTGTAAAAGAAAATGTGCAGTGTTTATATCATTGTACTTAGCCTTTACTTCCTCACAGCAGCAGCAGACGGCAGCAAGGACATATTGGTTGAACAATGTGGTGGAAGGTAAAAATGGGCAGACATCTATTTCAGATTGGTGAAGGCAGTCACCCTTATCACTGTAGCATGATGAGGAATTCTTCAATAGTAAAGGCCGTTAAAGCATAATCTTCCCCAGTCCTCAGTTGTCGTGCCATACATCAAGGTTGCGTAGGCCAAAGCAAAAAGTTCACCTTCCTGCAGCTCTCTATCAAATTAAACAAGACAATTAGCTATATCTCTTCAAAGACTGTCTAATCGTGGAGTATATGTTAAGTATAAATTATTGACATCATCTGAATTAAATAATAGGAATTATTTGGATCTTCCGGGGTCTTCCTATCGAAATGGAAAAATAAATCATGTTACATTAATCTCAAACACATCATAAGATGGTAACATCTGTGTTGAAAATCAATCATTGTAACAATCATCTAGAGAAAGTAAATATTACTATATAACAGACATGTAGTGTGACAAATATATGTTAAGAAAAATGATTAGTTATAATAATCATTGGTTAATCCAATGTTCATTAAATTACAATGTGTTGAGATGTTGCTTCATGTAGGTACACGTTCAAACAAAACAAACATCAAGATGACTTAGGAACACCCAGTTGAGAAAATGACATAAACCAAGAATTGGGTTCTCATTTAATAAAGACGAATTGCCATCAACTGTTATCGAGAATCCAACATGCACAATTGTGAAACATACAACAAACATAACACATCCATCTGGTCATAATCATGATCATGAGAATCAATCAGGGATGCATTTCAGATGAATTTCCCATCATGACAACATTTCAAACACACTGAGCGTGAGACTGTCCTACCAGACTAATTCTACGATATAGGGGTTAAAGACATAAATCCGAACGTCTGTTTCTTTCTCAGGCATTTATATTGTTGCCACATCTCCCAGTGAATCAACCTAGAGACATTTGCTCACACTTTGGAATAGCACTGAACGTAAATCACAAGCAGACTAATTACAGCACACATTCATGCTGGTATTTAGTGCAACGTCCTGCAAAATACACACTACCTAACTAATGTTTCCTTTTAATCATGAGAATTACCTTCAGCACAAATATAATATTCCCTAGAATATTCCAAGAACATAATCAAGAAAAGATGGGTAAAAGCTGAATGAGTGCACATCATGTCAAGATAGCGATCTGTAAGAATGGTCTCTTCATTACGGAGAAGACTCTTCATCAGTGCTAGAATCAAGACATGCTTTCACAGCTAAAGATGAGCGCATATTTCAAATTATTGAAGCACAAGAAGTACAAGTTAATGATTTGCATTACAAGCAAGTGAATTCTTGTAGCTATCAGAATATTCCATCACGAGAGTAGAGAGTTCAAGGATGGGAAGATACAATTTGACTTGTCTTGGTAATGCATTTATAAGTTGGGTACAGCGAGCGAGAAATCAGTAAATCCGCAAACTGAATTAACACTTTTCACCGGCACAAATTAGCATAATATTACATCGTACCTTATTCACATTTCTAGTATTATAAAATGCTTAAAATTATATACACTTACCGAGTACTTCCACAAGAACACAGGTAAGTGAAAACAAATGAAGAAAGGGAATTCCAGGATGGACGAAAGTTATGCTAAAAGAGCACAGACAATGTCTGTGGTGCCTCTCTCAGTCCTGGAATGACGAAATGGTTGAGGATTCAAACCTTAGTTCAATAGTATGGAAGTCTGTCCTATGCTGTCTACGTCACTAGTAGTTGTCTTGACGTCATAGCTACCCTACAATTCTTCAATAAAATCACTCCTTTCTATGATGGACATATGTGTAGAAGTCTCTTGAAGTTTTGTTGCTGTTTCCTAGCAACTTCAATTGCCTTGATAAATAAAATTATACTATGGCCATGATCTATTGCATGACACTTATGAGGTTGTCCAATCAGCGAGCGGTGTTGGTAGAGTCATTCATGAATTTGTGAATGGTCGCCTAGCATTGTCAAATTATTTTTATCGCTGACTTCATCAGACGCCGTTTTGGCAGTAAAATGTAGAACACGCTTCTATCTATCTATCTATCTATCTATCTATCTATCTATCTATCTATCTATCTATCTATCTATCTATCTATCTATCTATCTATCTACCTACCTACCTACCTATCTATCTACCTACCTACCTACCTATCTATCTATCTATCTATCTATCTATTGCAACGTTGTCAAATGAAAGTTGTAAACATAAAAAGTGCATATTGCAATGTTGTGAGACACATCCTCCATCCACCTTCGCATCCCGCAGCCACCCACATATCCCGCAGCCACCCACATATCCCGCAGCCACCCACACATCCCCCACCCATCACACATCCCCCACCACACCTCCCCCACCCACCCACACATACCTCCACGCATTCACACAGACCCAGGCAAAAATAGAAGCGACCACCCACCCACTGATCCCCCATCCACACACAGGCACATTGTGTCTCCCATCATTGGCCGTCGTTGTCCCATCTCTCGATTCTCTGGGATCTGTTCTCTCAGTGTGTTTCCCATCAATGGCCGTCGATGTCCCATCTCTCGATTCTCTGGGATCTGTTCTCTCAGTGTGTCCCAACATCAATAGCCGTCGTTTTCCCATGTCTAGATTCACTGAGGCCTGTTCTCGTATTGCGTTCCGTATCAATGGCCGTCGTTTTCCCATGTCTACACTCACTGGGATCTGTTTAGCTCTCTCAGTGCGTCCACAATCTATGGCTGCCGTTTTCCCATGTCTAGGTTCACTGGGATCTGTTCTCTCAATATGTTCCCTATCAATGGCCGTCGTCTTCCCATCTCTTGATTTACTGAGATCTTATTTCTCAATGTGTTCCCCCATCATTGGCCCTCGTTTTCCCGCGTCTAGATGCACTGGGATCTTATCTCTCAATGTGTTCACTATCATCAATGAAAGCAACAATAACCACACTAGAAATTAAATTTAGTGGACTCTGACCGAGAAGCTTGACCTGTACTTGTCTGATGACACTGCTCTCTTGTACCAAACACGAAATCAGATGCAAGATAAACTGGACATACTTGAAGGGAGATCACCACTACAAGAAGGTATCAAAATCACCGACGAAAGAAGAGATAGTGAAAATAAATCAAATAACTGAAAACTCGATCTTCTTTGTTGACAATTTCAATTCAAGAAATAAATTAAACACTCATTTAGGTAGCAGTGTTGACAAAAATGGTGGAGCAAATTTGGATATTCAAATAAGAAAATGAAAGACAAAATGGTTGTCATAGAAATGGGTAATTTGGGGAAGGCATAATTAATTAAAATTGTTATCAAGCGCAGACGTAAAATCAGAACTTATGTGTGGATACAAAAACAAGAACTGCTTAAACAGTTACGAATAAACTGCACACATTCAATGATAGTGTTACCTGTAGTGTTATCTATTGTGTTATAAGTTATTTTAAGTTTCTAAAAAGTAGTGGCACATATGGTATGTGTACATATATGCAAGAAGTGGCACATATGTTATTGTAACTCCATGCAAATAGTGACATATATGTTATTGTAAATCTACAACAAGTAGTGGCACATATGGTATTGTACATCTACAACAAGTAGTGGCACATATGTTATTGTAAATCTACAACAAGTAGTGGCACATATGTTATTGTAAATCTACAACAAATAGTGGCACATATGTTATTGTAAATCTACAACAAGCAGTGGCACATATGGTATTGTAAATCTACAAGTAGTGGCACATATGTTATTGTAAATCTACAACAAGTAGTGGCACATATGGTATTGTAAATCTACAACAAGTAGTGGCACATATGGTATTGTAAATCTACAACAAGTAGTGGCACATGTGTTATTGTAAATCTACAACAAGTAGTGGCACATATGGTATTGTAAATCTACAACAAGTAGTGGCACATATGTTATTGTAAATCTACAACAAGTAGTGGCACATATGTTATTGTAAATCTACAACAAGTAGTGGCACATATGTTATTGTAAATCCATGCAAATAGTGACACATATGTTATTGTAAATCTACAACAAGTAGTGGCACATATGTTATTGTAAATCTACAACAAGTAGTGGCACATATGGTATTGTAAATCTACAACAAGTAGTGGCACATATGTTGTTGTATATCTACAACAAGTAGTGGCACATATGGTATTGTAAATCTACAACAAGTAGTGGCACACATGTTATTGTAAATCTACAACGAGTAGTGACACATATATTATTGTAAATCTACAACAAGTAGTGGCACATATGGTATTGTAAATCTACAACAAATAGGGACACACATGGTATTGTAAATCTACAACAAGTAGTGGCACATATGTTATTGTAAATCTATAACAAGTAGAGGCACATATGTTATTGTAAATCTACAACAAGTAGTGACACATATGTTATTGTAAATCTACAACAAGTAGTGACACATATGTTATTGTAAATCTACAACAAGTAGTGGCACATATGTTATTGTAAATCTACAACACGTAGTGACAAATATGTTATTGTAAATCCATGCAAATAGTGACACACATGTTATTGTAAATCTACAACAAGCAGTGACACATATGTTATTGTAAATCTACAACACGTAGTGACAAATATTTTATTGTAAATCCATGCAAATAGTGACACACATGTTATTGTAAATCTACAACAAGTAGTGGCACATATGGTATTGTAAATCTACAAGTAGTGGCACATATATTATTGTAAATCCATGCAAATGTTACCATGTTATTGTAAATCTACAACAAGCAGTGACACATATGTTCCATTCGTTTTAATCGGTTAGTATGCCTTGAGTTAGTCACTGCTGTGTCTTCTAAGTGTTTATATGTTGTGTTTTGTTTATCTATCTGCTGATGAGTTCTGATCGCCGCAAAAGCCTGTTTTCCGTAATTGTGGTCTGTAAAGCTGCATTATTTCGCACTATTTTCTAGTGTAAGCATGTAGTTGATGGATCAACAAACAGTTAGTTATGTTAAGAACAGTCGAATCTGCTTTAAAGAACCTTGTGATATATAATTTATCTTGTCATGCATGAGTGCTGATGAAGTAAAACTAGGGCACAGCTACGAACCATAAAATACAACTTTATAACATACAGTCTTCAATCGATGCAACACATATAAGTCAAGTCTTCCAATGTTGTAAACATAACATAGTAAGTTGAGTAATCGTGATTCTCGAGATGTGTTTTATTGTTCGTGTTTTATGTATTTCTAAGTGTGTGTGCTTGTACGCTTAGAACATGGTGTGATCTTGTTATGTGTATATTTAAACTGCTAGATGGTAGTGTGTGGTGTTAAGTATATGTTAGTCTTTAAAAAAAAGTCTTTAAAGTACAGAGGGTCGACTTCATAGCACCGCGTTTTATCACATATTGTTCGCTCTATTTCCGCAGGGCGGCCTGCTGAAAGCGTCGCACAATGCACGAACTCCGTAGTTCCAGCAACGAACCCCAGAAGTCTCCGAGAAAAATTCTCCCTTGAACCGAAAGACGTTGCCTGGAATCGAATTATCAACCTTCTGGGCGCAAGGCGAACGGCTTGGCCACTTCACCGCGGAGACTCCCTGTTAGTGTTTAGTTTATATGTATATTTACAACTTAGTCTGGTTTTGTTAATGTGTAAATTTTTGTATTTGCATCATTACAACATAATATAGTGTTGTTATGAATAAATTTACAACTTAGTCGGGTATAGTTAGTGTGTTATGTATATATTTAAAACTTAGTATGGAATTTGCTAATATGTGAGTTACGTATATATTGTAAGAAAGAGAGTGTTTAAAAGCTACATAGAAACTGTTTTACTGTAAGGAAGTGAATCTTGGACTGTACATGAACAAATTAGGAAGAAATTGGACGCAGCAGAAATTTAACATAGTCCAGTACAGTTTATGTGTGAGTTTATGTATATATTTAAACTTACTCCAGTATAGTTTATGTGTGAGTTTATGTATATATTTAAACTTACTCCAGTATAGTTGACGTGTGAGTTTATGTATATATTTAACTTAGTCCAGTACAGTTTATGTGTGAGTTTATGTATATATTTAAACTTAGTCCAGTACAGTTTATGTGTGAGTTTATGTATATATTTAAACTTACTCCAGTATTGTTTATGTGTGAGTTTATGTATATATTTAAACTTAGTCCAGTATAGTTGACGTGTGAGTTTATGTATATATTTAAACTTAGTCCAGTATAGTTTATGTGTGAGTTTATGAATATATTTAAACTTACTCCAGTATTGTTTATGTGTGAGTGTATGTATATATTTAAACTTGGTACAGTATAGTGAATGTGTGAGTTTATGTATATATTTAACCATAGTCCAGCATTATTTATGTGTGAGATTATGTATATATTTAAACTTAGTCTAGTATAGTTATGTGTGAATTTATGTATATATTTAAACTTAGCCTGGCATTGTTTGACATTAGTTGAATATATGTTAAACTTAGCCTCGTATCAAACGTGGTAGTGACTAAACCGTATTAACGGTGGTTATCGGTTCGATCCGCAGGCATGCGGATCGAACCGAACATTTCATATTCCGTACAGGGCGTTGCATTCAACACCAGCATTCTCCAGCTGCTGTTGATGTACTAGGCAAGTTTTACGTTCAGTAGTTTGCCATTGTTTTCTGGACGACCGGCTCATACACCCCCGTAAGTTACCAGCACGACGCGATCCCCTGCCGAATCTCGATCAGCTGTTTTCCTTACGTAGATATACGGGATTACGAACAACGTCGTTAAACTCTTGGCCAGGGAGACCGGCCATCGTAAAATATGTACGAGATAATGTCTTGAGAAGTAGCGATGGCCTGTGTGGTACGGTGCACATCACCCACCGAGTGCCGATTGGTTTAGAGACATGAGAGTTTACTACCATATACCCAATACGGCTGTAATTTGGGTCTTCTAGTTTTGCTGGTAAAGTTTGTGTGTGCGTGACTATACATACTTACAACTGTTCTAGATATTGTGTGTGCATGACTATACATATTTAAAACTGTGTATGGTATTCCTAAAGTGTTTCGATGTATGCACTTAAAACGTATAGTCTCTGCTGTGTGGCATTGGTGATCATGCCTATCCGCAGCCTTCTGTCTCTTGTGCCGCCAGTTATTTTTTATCCTATATTCCTCCATACCATGATGTCAGACTTTCCAGCATCTTCTCGGTTAGTCTCCCTCCGCTTCCTCTTCCTTCTTGCTTTCCCGTTGTGACGTTCTACATCAGCTTTGCTCTTATCACGACATGCCCAAAGAATGTCGACTGTCTTCTTCTGGTGCGAATAGCCAGTTCTCTTTCTGGGATAACTTCTTTCAAGATATCTTAATTGCTTTTTCTATCACAGAAATATCAATAACTAAATTAAAACCATAACTCTGAAGTCGGAGTGGGTTGGCCTGAGGGCGAGGGTCACTCATAATGGGGAAAGTTAATCCACACGCATAACTCAGTCCATCACTACAAGAAGTGATGTGTATGGACTACGCTTGAGTGCAAAGCGAGCGAGAGCAAAACAAAATTTAAAACCAGAAACTGCGGATGAATAGTTTAGATTTGTGGAAACTAAGGTCACAAACAATGCAATATACATCCTGAGAAAATTAACAGAGAGACTGATTGAAATGAATAGAGATCTGTGTTTCTGCTTTATTGACTACAGGAAAGTGTTTGATGGGGTGAAATACGAACCATATTATTATATAGTTGGAAATGTTAAACACTGATGGTAAAGATCTAAGAATATTAAAGAACAAATATTGGTAACAAAGAATAACCAAAAGAATAAACAACCAGTTTGGAATTATTCAACAAATCAAACTAAGTGTAAGTCAGTGGTGTGTCGGATCTGTTCAGTTTGTACAGTGAAATAATAATGCACCCATCCAACACACGTGACGAATATCGGTTGCTGAGTGTGATGTAAAGAAATGTGGGTATGCTGATTACATGGTTTTCGTCGCTGAAAATGAAATGTAATTGCAGGAAATGGTACATATAATTGCAATAGAAAGTTATAACAAAGAACTTTATCTGAATAAAAGAAAAACTGAAGTGATGGTAATTCCAAAAGTGGTTACAAAGAATTGTGTATAACAGAAAAACTGAAGTAATGATAATTCCAAAAGTCATAAAAAGAATGTAGTCTGAACAACAGACAAACTGGTAATTTAATCATTCCAAAAGTTATAACAAAGAACTTAGTCTGAATAACAGAAAACCTTAAGTAATGGTATTTCCAAAGATAAAAAAGTCCTTCCTAATGCAACATCAAAGTGTACCAATCTGAAACAAGTCAATGTATTTACGTTTTTGAGTACTTTAATAATAGCAGATGGAGGGAGTATTAGGTAAGTTAAATTTAGAATGGCCCAAGCGACAGCAGCATTTCACAAGATGAAGGGTATTCTCCGCAAAGTATATGTGTCAATGGAACTGAGTCCTTGAGAAGTATACTGAGCTAGTTCTGATGTTCGTAAGCGAATTAGGTAAAAATAGCAGATAAGTGACGAATTGTATGAAGGCTGCGGAGATGTGCTTTTATAGAAGCATGACGAGAATACCGTGAGGGGATACAAGTGGGAATGACGATATCTTAAATGAAGTGACCTCACAAAGAGAACTGGTTAGTCGCATCAGAAGAAGACAGGCCACACTCTTTGTGGGACGCAGAGGTGTTTTCAAGGCACCAGGGCCGGGTTATATATTAGCCAAGACCTATTGACGCGTCCTCGTCGAGCGTCCTGGGCAACAGGTCCCTTTGGGGTCCTGGCTAAAGTCAGTAGGATCGCCGATTCCTCCGAAGTCGGAGAGTGTCTGCCTATACGGCGAGGAACCACCAGTCTGCACACCAATAAGTCAGACATGGGACAACGGATACTCACGCAAACCTCAGGTCCTGTATGACATCACACTGATGTTGGACAACAGGATGCCTTCATCCGACATACAGGACTTCGCGTTGGAGCTCAAGCCAACGAACACAGGCAAGCAAGCAGCACACCCTTTGAGCATGTCACTAGAAGGAGCAGCGATGGAGTATGTCGTCACAACGGGAAAGCTGGAGGGGAGGGGGGCAGGGGGAGACCAAGAGCAAAGATACCGGACAGTTTGGCATCATGGCACGGAGCAGCATCAGTGTCAGAAATGAGTGGCAGTACGCAAGACCGAAGGCTAAGGATAAACATGATCACCAACATCACACGGCAAAAAGGAAAATACCATTGTTGAAACAAAGGGCAGGATGTAACATTGTGTTTGCCTTATAGTCTTAAACTGTTGATATGGTAAGACCTCCAGCTGTCAACACATGGGCTTTTGTTTTCTCATTATGTCTAGTGTATTTTCAACACTTTTCTCAAAACAATTGTCTTACCATTCTCCAGTTTCCTCATATTGCATTATTCATTTTTAACATCCCCTAAGCATTTCACTGAAGTAAATGGAGGAAGAGAAGAAGAAGAGGTATACGATGTTCCAACATTCTGATATTATACACAACAGCAGGCCAGACTTAACATAAAATTACGTTGAACTTTCTGTCTGTGTTGATATTTGTTTGCTCTGTAATATTCCTATCGTTGCAGTAATTCGTCTTTTCATGTTTCTAGCCCATTCACTGCTGTAGCTGTTTTAGCCTACTTCCCTATTCTGTGTCAAATTGTATCAGATGAGCAATGTAATTTCGCTTTGCTGTTTAATGTTGTTGGTTATTGCTGACAATTGTTCGCTTTTGTTGTGCGGTTGTATACGAAAAAGTGTAGTTTAACACACTGGGCTGCCCGCTGAGAAAAAGTGTAGTTTAACACACTGGGCTGCCCGCTGAATTTACACTGTTCAGTAGTGCTTCATCTGTGTAGACTTCTACATGTTGAGTTCTTCTTCATGTACATGCACTTCGTACACCTGTAGGTGTTCTTCTTCGTACAACTGTACGTGTTGAGTTATTTTTCTTCTTCGTACACCTGTACATGTTGTGTTCTTCTTCTGTATCGTGCACCTGTAGGTGTTGAGTTCTGCTTTCGTATCGTACACCTGTACATGTTGAGTTCTTTTGTTGTATCGTACACCTATAGGTGTTGAGTTATGCTGCTGTATCGTACACCTGTAGGTGTTGAGTTATGCTTTTGTATCGTACACCTGTACATGTAGAGTTCTCCTTCTGTATCATACACCTGTACATGTAGAGTTCTCCTTCTGTATCATATACCTGTAGGTGTTAAGTTCTGCTTCTTCTTTTTCATCGTACACCTGTACGTGTTGAGTTCTTATACTTCTTCGTACACCTGCAGGTGTTAACTTGAATACATTTAAAGACAGCAGAAAACAATCCACCGCTTTCCCCATGGAGCTCATCCCCAAATGGAGCGAAGGTTTAAGCCAAAAATGTGTTAACACTTCTGCTTACACTGCGCACCCCGTATCAAATGCCCAGTCGCCACTTTACAAATTCCATAGGCAGACCCGCCAGCATCCCCTACAGGTAGTAAATTTATCAAGTAGTATCTTCAACGTGTCATGTCTCGCGCAGAGTCCAAAGCTTGCCACCTGTCCACCTTGCTAGAGTTGGCAACATACACCACCCTCCAGGTTGCCAGGGGCTCCGACTCCAACCATAAATCTCGTAGCTTAATCACTGGTTATGTCTTTATCGGTCCACAATATTCCTTTGCCAACGTCTCAACTCCCTCATTTCCAGGCACGCCGCAACGAGGCGCCATCCATTGCAATGCAACCTTATGGATTTCTGACATAGTCCATGGATTGTTGCCCTCGAGTCCGTTAGTTCCCTTGTTGACTTTTTTTGCATGTTTTCAATGTCTGCTTCAAAATATTATAATACGATCACATTCTTCGAGTCTAGAAAAAAAGAAAGAAAAACTAACAACACTGCAGTGTAAACTTGCAAATTGTAATGATAGTTTATACACAGTGAGAACGCCTCGGTTGAATAACTCTCCTACGTTAGACTACACAATGAGAATTGCACCTCCGTGGTCCCTTCCCGTTTTTATACATTATTCTTAAACAATTTACGCAAGCGTTGGCTGCCCTTCATTTTCATGACACCAGCACGATAGTTCAAAATTTATGTTGACGTGCCAGCAACAGACTTCCGTCATATCTAACCTTTGCTGGCCCTTTAGATACATGGAGGTTTTATGTGGTCTATGGCGGGTGGCAGGAATGTGTGCCCTCAAGATAAGACAACTATGTTAGTTCTATTTGTTCAGGATATGTACAGTATAGTCTGATCAGTTTTATATTTGCGGAAAAGGATAATCGTATCGGTTGTACTATACGTCCCTAAACTTCCTGCGCGAAGACTGTGGGGTAATGGATTCATTAGACACACCAGTCAGTGGATTTTAAGGTTGATTTCTCATTCAGAAAGCAATGGCTAAATGCTGAACGTAAAATTGTCTAGTAAATTAAACTTTTGTTGATAGTGGTGCAAAGAAGAACATCCACGTTATCTGTTCTTACACTATCAGTGGAGTTGAAGCAAGCGTTGCAAGGGACAAACTTGAATCTACTTTAGCAGGGACAAACTTGAATCTACTTTAGCAGGGACAAACTTGAATCTTCATTAGCAAGGGACATACTTGAATCTATTTTAGCAAGGGATAGACTTGAATATACTTTAGCAAGGGATAGACTTCAGTCTACTTTAGCACGAAATAGACTTGAATCTCCTTAAGCAAGAGACATACTTGAATCTACTTTAGCAAAGTACAGATTTGCGTCTATATTAGGAAAGGACATACTTCCATCTACTTTGGCAAAGACTTCAATCTAATTTGGCAAAGATCAGACTGTAATCTAGCAAAAGACAAACTTGAATCTAATGAAGGACAGACTTAAATCTGTGTTATCAAGTGTGTCTCACACACGAAATCAAACACGGGATAAACAACACTATTTGAGCGGTCGCAATAATTAGGTTCCAAATTTTATAAAGCAAAGACACAAATAATGAGAATAAATCAAGCAAATGATAACTTGATCTCCACTGGTGAAACCTCACTTCAAGAGATCATCATACACCTACTTCGGAAGTAAAGCAGACATAGGGGTAGAACAGATAAAGATATCAGAATAATAATGCAGAAGGCTTTATGAAATTTTATAACACTTGGAAATTTGTGGAAATCAGAAGAAATTAAACGTGCCACAAAACGTAGAATATTCAATTCTAATGCTAAAGTAGTACTACTGTAGGGGTCAGGAACACGAAAATAACGAACACAATTATAAATTAACTACAGACATTCACTAATTGTGAATGGCTCAGTCTCTTTCCGCAGCGCGGAAAGCGTCGCACAAAGCACGAACTCCGTAGCTCTAGAGACGAACGACAGGAGTCTCCGAAAAATTTCACTCGTATACCAATGGACACGGTCCGGAATCGACCTCACAACCTTCGGAGCCCGGGTCAAACGGCTTGACCACTTCGCCAATAAATAGAAAAGACTTACTCTAGAACTAACAGGGCAAGAAATAAAAAAAATAGAAGGAAACCTTAATTTAAAAAAAAAAAAAAAAACTTATGCAGAAGGGAAGTAGATGCAGAAATGAACAATATTGGAAGTATATGAACAGATTTGAATGGGATAGCTACAGAAAATAAAGTGGCAGGCTTGGACTGAGTTGGTTGAGGTCCGATACCCCAAAGGGAGATAGATGGCCAAAGAAGAAGAAGAGACCGACCTGCATCTACTCTAGCAAGAGACATATTCTAATCTACATAATCAGTTAGTTACAGCAAAGCGTTGCAGGGCACAGACTTGAGTCTACTCTATGGTGTAATCAGAAGTCACCGTTACGACAACAATTCGTGTTTCCAACACAGGTCAAGTGTGTTTGTTGACTGCAGTCAACACAGCACCGTTCTACACGCTTTGAGGAGCATTGGGTACATGATGCTAGCCCTATCTTATTACACACCAACTGGCGCTCAGTCGATGTGCTTAGCATCCCGCCCGCCGCCTTTCATTCCGGTATATTTCCTGGTATCATCTTAGGACGGGTCGACATGGGAGCCTACGTCAGTTACAAAAATAATGACTCACGGGGTTTTGAGCAGATGACAACCAGGCCGCAAGCAAGCGATCTGACCATTGGGCCACTGCAATTTCCATCGGGAATACAATGCTAGCCCCTTATTTTGAGCGATAAACATCCATTGACAACATCCAACCGCTCGCCTTTACATCCTGGGGAATTTTATGGTACACGCATTGGCTTAGGTTGAACGGGGGTCGCGGTTACTACAATATAAAAAAATCGTAGTCTCAAACGGGATCTGTCTGTCTGTCTGTCTGTCTGTCTGTCTGTCTGTATGTCTGTCTGTCTGTCTGTCTGTCTGTCAGTCTGTCTGTCACTTGATTTTTACATGTAAAGTATTAAAACTTGTGCATTGCTTACTTCATCATGTTTATTTCAGCGTTAGGTAATATTATCTTATTGGATTGCACTAATATACTTTATGTTACACAATGTATATGTGTAATATATGTTTTTCCATTTTTGTGTGGATGCTCATGACAGTTGTCAGTGTATGCGTCCGAAAGTGTGGGGGTTTGTGTATATTAGTTTGAGTGACAGGCTGTGTGAAGGAATGTTTATATACAGGCGTGGTTGTAAGGCTTTAAGCATGATTGAATACGTGTACAGGCGTGAGATTGATTGATTGATTGATTGATTGATTGATTGCTCTTTATTTTAGAAGGAATACAAATTGGGCACGCAGGCCCGTCTTATATTCGGCCCTTCCAGTCACTCATCTTTCGTTCATCAATAGTGTATGATGGATTTACATAGGAAAACAAGATTGTCAAATGAATGTTGCAAACATAAACAATGCATAATACCATGTTATGAGACATATCCCACACATCCCCCACCCACCACACATTCACCACACATCCACCACACACACACATCCCAACACCCACACACACACCCCAACCACGCACACACCCCAGGCATACATATATGAACAATCCCCACGCATACATCCCCCACATACACACATCTCCCCTACCAAACACACATTCCCCACCCCACACACACATTCCCCACCCCACACACACACTCGCCCACCCACACATCCTCCACCCAGAGAGAGAGAGAGAGACAGACAGACAGACAGAGAGAGACAGAGAGAGAGACAGAGAGAGAGAGAGAGAGAGAGAGAGAGAGAGAGAGAGAGAGAGAGAGAGAGAGAGAGAGAGAGAGAGAGAATGAGTGGATGGCTTAGTGTTTGTAATTGTGAGCTTGTATGTGTGCGTGTATGTAAGGAAGTGTATTTGACTGTGTGGATGCACGACTGTGTGATTATTTGTGTATTTGCGTGTGTGAAAGTGTGCGTGTGTTGACTAAGTGAGTATGGGTAGGAGTGTGTATGTGCTTTGCTGTATGTATGAATGAAGATATAAGGGCGTGAGAGAGAGAGAGAGAGAGAGAGAGAGAGAGAGAGAGAGAGAGAGAGGTGGAGAAAGAGAAGTGTATGTACCAGTAAACTTTTGTTAATAAGTTTGTAATTGTGAGTACAAGTAGGTCCCGATATACGTCGCTTCGGTTTACGTCGTTTCGCTATAATGACGTTGTTATATAGGGGACTAACTTCAATTTACGTCGCTACATTTAGCCATAACGTCGTTTTCAGGCTAGGAGAATTCATGTAGGTGCTGACAAAATCAAAGAGGGTGCTAAACACGCAACCTCTTTGAGTGCTTCCAAGATCACTCGTACCAGCAGTATTCTTATGGAGAACACGGAAGTACTATTGGCTGTCTGGGTTGAAGACCAGAACCAACGGAATATGCCTGTAAGCAAGATGGTTATCCAAGAGAAAGCAAAGTCTCTCTATGAAGATCTAGCTAAGAAAGCGGTTGAGAGCAGTACTAGTAGTGCTGATGATAGTTTTGGAGCGAGTCGTGGTTGGTTTCAGCGCTCTAAGAAGCGTTCACACCTGCACATGATTTGAATGATTGATTTAGGAACAGACATCACAGCATTCGGGACATTCCCATAAGCGCTCCGTCCCCATCCTCAGCAGCCAGCGAAGAGTTCCAACACTAATAGTTCCAGTAGCAATCTGATTATATGTCCGTCTCGCCTTTCCTCTGAGCGTCGATCGTCGGCCAGATCCCCTCGTCATACCTCGCTGTCTCATTCTTACCGGACTATGGTGATCTATTTGCTCCTCCGAGGTGTACACGTGCTCCCACAAGGCCGCAACCACGTCTGTCTTGTCATGCATCAATACTCCACCAAGTTTTGCCGAGCCTGCCAATCTGTCAACCTGTTCATTCACCAGCACACCGGCATGCCCCGGAGAAATGATCCAGGCGATGCTTGATACCCGTGACCTCCGAAGCGAAGCAAGCCACTCGGCACGAAGCTTACCTGTTCTCACCTTCCTCAGCATGCTTTCTGAGTCAGTTACAATCACAATGTGTGTATGTGTCGTGTTCTCTATCCAGCGGAAAGCTGCACTGACCGCCTCCACCTACATTCTTAAGCTAGATGTTGTGTATCATACGCCAATCTCTCCTGCACCAAACGCCGACCATTAGCTAAGAACCCCCAGGTACTTCCCCAACCTCTCAACACGTCCCATCCGTGTAGATAATCACAGCACCAGGGCGAGAATTATCCTGAATTAGTTGCTAAATTTCCACTTCCGTGGCCCCTGCTGGCTACTCCCTGCACTCCCGGCTCAATGTGACTATAACTCTGCACGAGTCTGACTGCTCGGCTGGCACTCTGACCCACTCCTCTCCTCGCCTGATGTTCTCCAAGGGGCACACCTGTCTGATCGTATCCTCCGCCTGAGCCATCCATGATTTCCCTCTTATCAGTCTCTGACCCTTAACTACGTCCAGCACCTCATGCAACGGGTGGTCTGTGTCTGCAGCTACTCTGAGGTATGCCTTTGCCTGCATCACCTTGTGCCTACCAGCAACAGTAGGCAGACCAACGATTTAACGCATACACACTACTGGAGTGTCTCTGGTGCATCCCAGAATGATCCGCATAGCTTCGTTCTGTATGCGCTCTAACTTCACCAGCTGACTCTTTGAGACAGTGAGCAGTCCTAGTCCATAATCAATCACTGAGAGAATCAAGTGCTGGTATAGTGTAAAGAGCATTCTCTGCTCTGTGTCCATTGCAGCCATAGTTTTAAGTGCATTGAGTCCCTTTTGAGACCTTGTCACAACCGTCTCCACATGGTCCTTGAAGGACAGACTCCTGTCAAATGTGATTCCCAGATACTTCAGTTTGTTCTCTCTGTTGACGCTTCTGCCATCTATCGTGAGGCTTGGGGCATCATCTCTCACAATCCTGTTGTCCAGAGAGCACCACAACACAGCCGCCTTTTCCGGGTGGATGACAGCACTCATTTCAGTGCACCAGTCATTCACTTTGTCTACTGTCACCTGTAGCTCCTGGGCTGTTTGATCCCTATTTCTCCCCTGCCTATATGCAAGAATATCATCTGCAAATGTTAGAATCCTTCCAACCCCTGGTGATTCTAAGTATGCAATCTTGCTCGTATCCACATTAAAGAGCACCGGTGAGATTGCAGATCCCTGTGGCAGTCCCGGGGTTAAAATATGTGGCTCTGAGGCCCATGCACCCAGACGGAGAGCAACCCGACGAGATAACAACATTCAGACAACAGGTGACAACAGGTGAGGCGGCGAGTGCTGATACTGCAGCTGCAGAGTGTTTCCCTGCAGAGTTAAAGGCCATGATTGAGGAGGGTGGTTACTGTGCAGCAGATACTGGACACATCTTTTGTTCAAGCAAAGAAGAGCCAGGAAAACAGGCAGGAAGAGGTTACAGTTTCATCCTCATATGAAGAATCAGAATTTAATGCCTCTACGTCCCAATAACTCTATCACCCGCCCTCCAACCCACCTATATATAGCCAATAAATACACAATAAATCAACAACCATCACAATATACATTACTGTGGTACACAATACACTGTAATTCATTTAATTCTATGGGATATAGTGTTTCGCTATACGTCGTTTCACTTAACGTCGCGTTTTCCAAGAACGTAACCCCGACGTTAACCGGTGGCCTACCTGTATATGTGTATGCGAAGTGTCATTTTGTGACTTATTGAGTGGATGCATAGAGTTGCGTAAATGATGTAAGTATATATGCAGGTATGTATATGTGTGTTTAATGCACGTGCCGTGTATGTGTGTCTGGCTGCCTGCCTGTCACATAACATGGTAATAAGCATTGTTTAAACTCAAAACATTCTTTTCACAATGTTTTGTCCCTATGTGAATGTAACTTGCAAAATAGTTAAATGATGTATGAAAGATGAGTGATTGGAAGGGCCGAATGTACGGGCTTGCGTGCTCAATTTGTGACCATTTAAAAATATGGTTCGTTCGTTCGTTCTGTCTGTCTGTTTGCCTGTCTGTTTGACTGTCTGTCTGTTTGACTGTCTGTTTGACTTTCTGTCTGTGTTTCTGTATCTATCTATGCGATAGCCGCAGGAGCTAGTCTCGAAAAGGATCTGTCTGTCTGTCTGTCTTTCTGCCTGTCTACCTGTATCTATGTATCTATCTATGTGATAGCCGTAATAGCTAGTCTTGAAGAGGATTTGTCAGTCTGTATGTCTGTCTATCTCTCTGTCTGTTTGTCTGTCTGTATTTATGCATGTGATAGTCGCAGTCGCGTAATAGCTAGTAATAGCCACAAGCCCAATTATCACACGTGTCAGTCTGCACCGGGTATAATTTAAAATCGACCTGGGCTTCGTTATTGACCCAGCCTAAAATCGATTCATAGAATGCTGATAGAGGGGGAGAAGAAGAAGAAGAAGAAGAAGAAGAAGAAGAAGAAGAAGAAGAAGAAGAAGAAGAAGAAGAAGAAGAAGAAGAAGAAGAAGAAGAAGAAGAAGAAGAAGAAGAAGAAGAAGAAAAATAAGAAGAAGAAGAAGAAGAACAACAACAACAACAACAACAACAAGACGTCAAGTAAAGGAAGGGAGAGCTCGAAGGGATGTTCCAGGTGAATGCTCTCTTCATCAGCAGATAACCAACCTGGCACACTGGCTCCAGTCCCGGATAAGAAACTATAAAACGTGTTTTCAGATACGTTTTCATTCACATTTCGTCTGCAACTGAAGATAACCGCTTCGGGACGTTCATTGCAGCTGTTGACTCATAAATCAACTGATCAATAAAGCTGTGTAACATGTAATGTACCTACACGGATCTAAAGGGTCTGATTTGTATACTGGCTAATTAATGTACCTTCATGTACTTTTGTGGGATCTTATTGTGCTAAACGTACTTGCTGGTGCGAATATTTTAGTGGTCGAGCCAACATTGAATGTAGCTAGTGTTTGAACGGGCCCATATTCTGTCTACTTTATCGCGTCTACGGTAAGAAGTCGTTTTGTAAATGTGTGTTCTCTATCACAGGCCTATAGCCTGATATTGTTTGTTATCCTCACATGTGTAGTAATGAACGTTGCCATGCCGCGTAACAGGTGTTTCGTTAGCTTATATACAAGACATATAGGCATATACAAGTATACATATGTATTGCAACAAACAATTCAGCATAGGCTGTGTGCAATGGAGCGGTTATTATGGTTCTTTTCCAAGCACAATAACTATCGACTGTCAAGAAGGCAAGACGCCGGTATATATCATCATCATCAACTGCCATGCCGACTGGCGTAGGCGTTCATAACTCCCCACAGATCTCGGTCTTTGGTTTTCTGGATTAACTTTACCGTTAATATTCCTTCATGCCATCGTCGCAATCCATCCAGCATCATTTCGCTTTGTCTGCCTTTGCCTCTCTTCCCCTCGATCTTTCCAGTTGTTTGCCTCTTTCTTATTGTTTTATATAATGTTCTAGTTTCATTGGCCTCTCTCAGGCATGCGTTGTTATTTACTTTGGCAGTCCAAGGAGTTCGCGACATTCGTCTCAGGAACCACATCTCTGTTGCTTCCAATCTCAGGAACCACATCTCTGTTGCTTCCAATCTCTTCCTAATTTATTTATTTACATTCCTAGATTCACAGTCATACAGCAAAACAGGGTCTACATAGCACCTTAGTACTCTCTTTCTACATTCAATGACATTGACTTAATGCTTAAGATATTCTTCATTTTCTGAAATGCAGCCTTTGCTTGCCCTATTCTGCTCTCTCTCTCTCTCTCTCTCTCTCTCTCTCTCTCTCTCTCTCTCTCTCTCTCTCTCTCTCTCTCTCTATCTATCTATCTATCTTTTTATCTATCTATCTATCTATCGCTCAATAAGTAAATTATTTGACACAATACAAGTTAAGCCAATGAATAAGTACATTTTAGACATTGTAGGGTGTTGTAGTCAGTCTCCCTGGTACAGGAGTTACACGACTTTCTCCTTAATCCCGTAATCTCTCGTGAGTAACGTGACGTGCGCGAGAATTGGTAGTGGTTCTCTCCGCTTTGGTAACTTACGGGGTATGTGGCTCACATACCCCGTAAGTTACCAAAGCGGAGAGAACCACTAGCTGAAAGTTGCTGATGTTGACAGCGATGTCCTGTAAAGGATATGCGAGCCAAAAAAAAAAGGCGTTGTAGCGCAAACACGGTCGTCTTAAATGGCACTCCAAAAGAGCTTTGACAATCCACAACTACTTGAAAACAGTTCCGTGTGTAAGATAAGGAAATGTGTATTGTCCGCTATTTGTTATTGTGTGCATATAAAGAGAATAAAAGAGAGAATGCGTTTGATAGTAATAATATAAATAACTTAGCGGATGCTGATAATCCTGTGTTGATTGATAGCAAGGAAATACAGTAAATTATTGATTCGGTAGATGTAGAAAGTACAAATGATTGATTCGGTGGTTGTAGAAAGTACAAATTATTGAATCGGTAGTTGTAGAAAGTACAAATTATTCATTCGGTAGTTGTAGAAAGTACAAGTTTTTTATTCGGTAGCTTTATAAAATAATTATTGATTCGGTAGTTGTAGAAAGTACAAATTGACTGAATAATAATAAAACAGAAATAATAACGGAAGTAAGCATGGTCGAATGGATAAGAGTCGTCGCTTTTAAACTTCTGACGTACTGATAACACATCATAAGGAATTGCAGTAAATTATTGATTCGGTAGATGTAGAAAGTACAAATGATTGATTCGGTGGTTGTAGAAAGTACAAATTATTGAATCGGTAGTTGTAGAAAGTACAAATTATTCATTCGGTAGTTGTAGAAAGTACAAGTTTTTTTATTCGGTAGCTTTATAAAATAATTATTGATTCGGTAGTTGTAGAAAGTACAAATTGACTGAATAATAATAAAACAGAAATAATAACGGAAGTAAGCATGGTCGAATGGATAAGAGTCGTCGCTTTTAAACTTCTGACGTACTGATAACACATCATAAGGAATTGCAGTAAATTATTAATTCGGTAGTTGTAGAAAGTACAAATGATTGATTCGGTGGTTGTAGAAAGTACAAATTATTGAATCGGTAGTTGTAGAAAGTACAAATTATTAATTCTGTAGTTGTAGAAAGTACAAATTGATGGAATAATAATAAAACAGAAATAATAACGGAAGTAAGCATGGTCGATTAGGATAAGAGTCGTCGCTTTTAAACTTGTGACGTGCTGATAGCGAGGTGGCGGGTTCAACGCCTACACTGGCCATTTGGACACCGAATTCTGATTTTTCGCGCTTGACTTATGGACGTAAATAACAAGTACCTTAGAAATCGGAGTGGGTTCACCTGATGGCGAAGGATACTGGTAAAATGGTAAGCTAATCCACACGCAAAATTAGTCCAGTGCTGTCCCCTGTAGTTGCAACAACTAGAAGTAGTAAATGCGTATGGTATTCTTGAGTTCAAAACGAACCAACGAAAAAAAGAAGTAATATTAAAGTAATGGATCTCAAATGAGAAGTATTGAAATTTAAAAGAAGGAATTACAGTAAATTATTGTAGAAAGCACAAATCGACTGAATAATAATAAAGCAGGAATTTGCGATGTCACTTATAATGGTGTTCTGCTAAAGCTCACGAGCTACTTCTCGTTTTTTGGTGATTCAGCCACTGAAATTCAAAAATGAACAGCGGTAGTGTAGTTGTTAGCATGCAGGCCTGTTCGATTAGTGGAAATGTGTTCAAATCTCCCTCTAGGGGAAGATTATTTTTACATTGACCTCGCTTCACAGATCAACCCAACCTAGCAAGTGCACCAGGAATTGCTCTAGCAGGTGGGGTGATATTGAACACGTCATCCATCAGGTGCCGACTGGTCTTTTGAATTATATGGCTACCAGTATATACCCAGTGCGAACCAAGGCTTAGAATGGGACTTGAACTCTATGTCTCTCTGTTTCTCTGTCTCTCTTTCTCTCTCTCTCTCTTCATCTGTCTTTCAGTCTCTCTGTCTTTATCTCTCTCTGTTTCTTTCAGTCTGTCTGTCTCTCTGTTTATGTCTGTCTCTCTCTGTCTCTCTCTCTGTGTTTCTATCTACGTCTCTCTATCTCTGTTTCTGTCTCTTTCTCTCTGTTTCTCTGTGTGTGTGTTTCTGTCTACGTCTCTTTCTCTCTGTCTGCCTCTCTCTCTCTCTCTCTCTCTCTCTCTATCTCTCTATCTCTCTTTCTTTATCTCTCTCTGTTTCTTTCAGTCTGTCTGTCTCTCTGTTTATGTCTGTCTCTCTCTGTCTCTCTCTCTCTGTTTCTATCTACGTCTCTCTATCTCTGTTTCTGTCTCTTTCTCTCTGTTTCTCTGTGTGTGTGTTTCTGTCTACGTCTCTTTCTCTCTGTCTGCCTCTCTCTCTCTCTCTCTCTCTCTCTCTCTCTCTCTCTCTCTCTCTCTATCTCTCTATCTCTCTTTCTGTTTCTCCCTATGTGTGAGTTTCTGTCTAGACTCTATGTCTGTCTGTCTATCTCTCTGTCTCTCTCTATCTCTCTGTCTGTTTCTCCCTCTGTGTGTGTTTCTGTCTACGTCTCTCTCTGTGTCTGTCTCTCTCTCTCTCTATCTCTCTGTGTGAGTGGATGTGCGATGTGTGGGTTGGTGGGGGATTGTATGCGTGGGTGGGAAATATGTGGTCGATGGAGATGAGGCTGTGGGATGGGTGGTTTGAGGTGTGGGTGGGGAGAGGATGTGTGGGTAAGGATGTGTATGTGGGTGGGCGTGGGATGTGTGGGTTGTTCGGGGAATGCTTGTGGGTGGCGAGTGTGTTTTGGTGGGGGGAACAGGTGAAGGCAGTGTGTGTGGGTGGGGGATGGGTAGGTTGGTGGGGTATGTATGTGTCCCTTGGTGTGTGTGGGTAGGTGGGGGTGTGTGTGTGGGTGGGGTGATGTATGCGTAGGTGGGAGATGGGCCTCATAAAATGGTAATTTGCCTTGTTTATGTTTACAACATTCATTTCACAATGTTTATTTTTCTTCCTATGTAAATGTATAATGCTCTTGATGAACGAAAGACGAGTGATTGGAAGGGTCAATTGTAAGACGGGCCTGCGCGCCCAATTTGTGACCCTAATAAAGTTGATTTGATTTTGTCTGTTTCTCCCTCTGTGTGTTTGTGTCTACGTCTCTCACTGTGTCTGTCTCTCTCTATCTCTATGCCTGTTTCTCCCTCTGTGTGTGTTTCTATCTACGTCTCTCTTTGTGTCTGTTTCTCTCTCTATCTCCCTGTCTTTTTATCTCTCTGTCTCTCTCTCTCTTTGTGTCGATGTTTCTGTCTGTCTCTCTATCTATCTATGTTTCTGATCTGTGCCTGTCTGTCTGTCTCTCTATATCTCTGTGTCTGTCTGTCTGTCTCCCTCTCTGTTTTTTCTGTCTACACTTCTGTATGTTCCTCTCTCTCTCTCTCTCTCTCTCTCTCTCTCTCTCTCTCTCTCTCTCTCTCTCTCTCTTGACAGTTTCTTTCAAGCAGAGGTATTGAAAGAAACTGTCCATCCGTACACATTTATTTCCTGCATGTGGTTTAGAGAGCTGCTCAGCACTCCTGGAGCATCTCAGAAAGCTACACCACTTCTTCCTTAATTGGCTCCACCAATCGGAGTAGGTTTGGGACATGCAGGTAGTGCAGTGTTTGAGAGAGGCTTGGAAGGACTTCTGCGGCTTAGTTCTGTTGTTGGACCTGCTCTGAATCCCTACTTGAAGACAATGCTGATGGCACTTTCAAAAAGAAGTATGGAGAAGAAGAATAAAGAGAAAGTAACAGAGGCACTACAATAGCTTGAGCAGAATCGAGGAAAGGAAGCCTTGCCTATTATTAAATCCAAGGTGCCAACATACTGTTCTATATTTGGCTGATGAGTTGGTGAACAAATTCAGAAAGCTTCCCTGTGACATCTTGTTATGTTTGCAAAAACATCAGTAGCATAACTCATGCTGTGTGACACGAACAGGAGACTGAGCACGTGTTGCAAGATTCTCAGTGTGTCTGGGTTATTTTGTTGTTCTTCTCATACATGGAATTCCTGTCACCAACATGGCGATTAGGCGTTGAACCGTTAAGGCCTGTGGCGTGTTTATGCTTGCAGCTGCGGTTTGCAATCGCATTTTCCTCATGTTGGACTGGTAGTGCATGGCTCCGTCGCCCTGCTACTGGGTGAATGCGTGGGCGACACTGTGAGCTGTGGAATTCGCGTGGAATACTTTTACATCTGTCCTGTACAGTGACCCGCATGTTCGGAACAATGGCTACTGGCTGTTGTTAAATTTGCCTTTTCGGTTCACGAGTGCATTTTTCAGGAGACTCCTGGGAGTCGGCGCTGAAGCTGCAGAGTTCGTGCTTTATGCGACACTTTCTGTGGGTTGCCCTGCGGTAAAAGACCGAGCCATATGAGAAAACCCGGGTCAATGAGGTCTTTCTGGTGACTGCCGAGTCCATCGACGATGAACTGTGGTTTTCGTGGATTAATTTTGTGTTGGCATTCTGGCGGCGGCATTATGCAGTGTGCCTGTGCGGGCTGTTGGATTGCCGAGACTCCTGTCTATTCCACTTTTCACATTGGAAAGGGGGGGGGGGAAGCATTTTGTGTGATGTTCACTGGCACAGGAATGGAGCATAATAGGGTCGACCCGTTGCTGTGAAGTTGGAACGTCGACTAACTAACTAACTAACTAACTAACTAACTAACTAACTAACTAACTAAATTAACTAACTAACTAACTAAGTAAGTAAGTATGTAAGTATGTAAGTAAGTAAGTAAGTAAGTAAGTAAGTAAGTAAGTAAGTAAGTATGTAAGTAAGTAACTAACTAACTAACTGACTGACTGACTGACTGACTGACTGCCTGCCTGACTGACTGACTGACTGACTAACTGACTGACCAACTGACTGACTGACTGACTGACTCACAATTTGTAGGCGTGAGCGCAAGGAGGAATAGCTGGCCAATCTGTCTCTTACTTTGGCAAGCGTCGAGCCCATGTTCAAACACCTGTTCACTATTAATGTCCCTACCGCGCCCGCCACACACACACACACACACACACACACACACACACACACACACACACATATATATATATATATATATATATATATATATATATATATATATATATATATATATATATATATATATATATATATATATATATATCTCTGAAAATCCTGTCTTTCTTCAAAAAAAAACTTCATTAGTCTTGACATTGACTATTGAATGCCAGTTAATAAAATCTGGGATGCATCCATCTAGCGGATTGAATATTTTTTTTAGATACTACTATATAACTTTGCTAACTTCCCTCTATCTATCCATGGTTAACTGTTTGCACACCTTCGGCTCCAAATTTTCTTATTTGGCACCTTCCTAACAACGAAGGATTTGCGTTTTCATGTTATTATATTTTCTAATTTCATGGTTTTCTATAGATCTGTTTATGTTGTTCCTGGTGAAGATTATTATAACCGAAACCTCGTTCGTTGTGCCGTGGTATACTTATTTTTATTTTATTATTGTTTGGTATTTTGAGGAGATTTTCCCCACTGTGATTTAGTTTTTCGTAGTGGACTTCGTTGTAAGATATACACACGGTGTCTGTGTATAGTATTTCTCACTTTTTCACAGGCGTTACAAGCAGCTGTTTACATTTCCAATAGTAAAATGGCACAAGTAAAAATGTATATTCAATGGGAGAGAACTCGCGACTTACAAGTTTCATAACTTCCCTTCACGATATTGTTGCGATAGGAACATAAAATAAAACATCATCTGTAGTAGAGGACTGCTTGTAGTTTTATATGTGTTCGCACCTCAAACATTAACGATTAGAACGACAAACTAGAGGCAACCCGTAACGACTTCATAGCAGACACGTAAAACAACAGAATCCAGGCCATAACAAGTAGAAGCTAAAGTCAAACAATTAGAAAATGCGATGTAGTGTTTATTATTCTAAACTGAGTAAATGATAGTAGTCTCCGTGGCTAAGGCCATGCGGACGCGATCCGTGATTCGAAACACAGCTACGAACGATTTGGCAGCAGACCGTGTCGCTCTGGGATTTAACGTGTTGGTATGGCAGCCGGTCGTTCTGAAAGCAATGGCAAACTACTGAACGTACACTTGGCAAGACATCAACAAGAGCAGTAAAATGCTGACAGATAATATGTGTTATGTCTTTTACGGATAACCCTCTGATTATAGCATGGCCCAGGGTCTTTGATGTTTAGCAAATTTCTTCTTCTTCTTCTTCTTCTTCTTCTTCTTCTTGAGTATTGTTTATATTTGGTGTGTTTACAGGATTCATTTTATAATATGTGGTGTTTGTTTTTTTTAAATTGTAAACATAACATTTGTTATAGATAACTGGTGCGATAAAGATGAGTTACTGAAAGGGCCTAATGGATGATAGGCCTGCATACCCAATTTGCAACTCTTTGAAAAGAAAGTACGTTCGTTCGTTCTGTGTTATTTTAATGAATTTCCAATAATGTGTACTGCTACTTCTAATTATGCACTTCTCTAGCTCAGAAATATGTGTGTGTGTGTGTGTGTGTGTGTGTGTGTGTGTGTGTGTGTGTGTGTGTGTGTGTGTGTGTGCGTGCGTGCGTGCGTGCGTGTGTGTGTGTGTGCAATATTTGTCATTTATTTGCGTATATTTTACTTCTGCTCCACTTATCCCATTTGTAACGCCATCCAACTATCCGTGGATAGCTTATATCCCCTTGAACGTATGTGAGAACACAGATCTTACGGCCTTCTCCATTGAGATTTCCACCTGCAGTGAGGTCTAATCGTAGCATCATGTACACGACGCTATTATGGAATTCGAACCCGGCATCTCGCAAGCCTGAGACGGATACCATAACCTCCCAGTCATCCGTGCACTATACATTAATATTTTCACATTCGTCTTCTTCTCTTGGTCTGCCTTTATCTCTCCCAGTGGAGTATGACCCCTTGAACCTTTCGCTCCAAGTGCTTTATCGTCGTGTTCATGATTGGTGGTATTCGGCAGCTAATGTTTTCTGCGGGATGGGGTAGCTAGTCTCAAGCCAATCCTCCGTAGTCGCTCCTTACGACATGCATGTAGGTTATAGTGTAAATCTTTTTCCCCATTTCCAGCCCCGGTATCAGACTGGGAACATTTTTTTTTAATGTTGCATATCCATTAAAGGGCGTTGCAGTCAACACCAGCATTTTACTGCCATTGTTGATGTCTTTGTATGTTTTTACTTTACTTTCAGTAGTTTACTTTTGTTTATACACGATTAACATCAGTCAGAAAATGTGTCTGTCAGTCAGTGATTCTGTATTTGTATTAAATTATTGCTGTCAGCTCTGATATAACTGAGCCACCTTATGACAGTAGACAGGACTACCTGCTTTCTGTTAGCTCCGAATGTTAAGCGTCACTTCGCAAACCCGACACCTCGCATTGTGCCAACGGCTTCGGGCGGAGGAGCGCAATTAGAGGTGGGGGTGGGGGGTTGAAGCCTTAACCTCTTGTGAGGAAATGCAACCTAAGACTAAGTGTCATGGCAGGGAAGACCAGGCCCTAGGCCTTGGCCGGCAATTGATCTAGGATTGAAGCTCCGACGGGCGGACAGCTAGAGCACCGATTTGCTGATCCGACAGCTTCCGCAGCTTGTGTTGTTCTAAATGTATTGGCTTTTCCTCTCCTCCAGAGTAAACTAGGCAGGCCGAGAAAGGGATCGTGCTGCAGGAGCAACAGATAGTCTCTTCAGTTCAATCCAGGCTTTGTGCCATGGAGAGGTATAACCCTAACCCTGGTCTTACTGTCATGGTTTGTAGCTATTATGTCTTTTTTTGAAGCTATCGTCTGACAAGACGGCAAGATACCAATGAGTGGGGAGGGTGGGGGAAGTGAATGGTGTGATAATTTATCGACAACAGTCTTTGAAATGCCATTGCTTAACATCAGCGATGTTCACGAAGCTTCGTGTGTGTAGTCAATGTCTGGGTGCTCATATTTGTTCCTCATTTTCTACCATTATTAAAGCATCTCTATATTCTACATCCTACCTGGTGTTCTAAGAGCTCTAAGAAAACACTGATTTTGCCACAGCAAGAACGCTTTTAGTAAACAGAAAAGCAGTATTTCATTATTCCTTCAGTGTCATGAATGGTTTTCCGCGTGTGGGAGACTGTCACGGAAAAGACTGCAGGTTAATGATTCATTGATAACTTACAGATCAGAATACCCAGGTAGGAGAAGGGTTAACCAAGGAGTGACCAAGCGCATGTGTATGTGGGTCAAGACAGGAATAGCCGACTAACCGGACAGGTAACTGTCGAGTGGAAAATTTGGGTAGCGACAAAGAGAGACAGCATCATGGATCAGTCTATTGCGTTCTGGAGGTAGGGATATACGGAAAAGCCCAGATCTGGAATTTTCCACTGACCAGGGATAATGAAGTCTGAATTTGCTTTGTCCAGCAATGTCAAGGACGATGGGACAAAGATGATCTAAAGAGAGTGGCCACGTCTTTGTGTCAGTTTAGTGTGTGTTCCCCAACTGGACGGAAAGATAGAATTATGTGTCCTGTAATGAAAAGAAATATCCTCCCTTATAATGGGATAAAGTGCTTGGCTGCGGATTAATTTCGATTCGTGGATCTACATTAATTCTATAAAGGAACATAGATGTGTATAAGGTATATTAAAATATCGTTTTAGAATAGGAATATAGATGAGCGTGTATTACCTTTATCATTACATATTATTAGTGGGTGTTTTAGACTGAGGTGAATTCTTATGTCTTATGCGGATGGTGACTTCGAAAGCCTTGTCATTATGGCTGGAGAAGGACACTTGCATAAGTTAGGAGTAAGGGGCGGACGCTTACCACTCGACTTGTTATATTCATCCACAGGTTCCCAGTTTCTAGGGACATTAGAGAAGAAAGAAAAACCTACTCTACGTGAACCAATAAAGTACATACTTAGATCCAGAAAGAACCTAAACAGTTCGTTCAGATGAACAAATACTAACATCAAGTAAAATACAGAAGACTGTATGCTAACACGCATATACCACGGGGGCTCCTAAACAGAAAAAGATGTTAAGGTGGGGCAAGCAGAGACTTCAACCTACATACGACTTGCATACATAGGGTAGAAGGAATAGACAAAGACAATAGTGATAATCATAATAGACAATAGGAAGAACATTGACAATGTGGTGTTTTCTTTTTTGATGATGGATACTTAATATCATGAAACCGATTTGGGCACAGTCATAAACTTACGGGACTTTTATAGCAATACGGTGAATCAGTGGTGAACAGTTTGTTTTCATTTCACTAACGGATTTACCATCAGATTCAAGCCTACGGATCATCCCGGGTGAGCTCTGTCCTGTTTGATGTGATGTCCTGTAATCGTGAAGAATGACTGGCGAGAAGATACAGCTGATAGACATTCTGAGTTCATTCTGTCCACAACCATAGAATACAATAGCAACTACACAGACAATATCCATACACACACCGGACATAGTTTTCTTTATTAATAAATCTTTTATTATATGTTGAAGGGAAATGTTGTCGGAGTATGTGTTGAGAGAATAATAGAGAGAGTGACAGAAGTAGATATATGGAAGGGAAGACAGAAGAGAGGAGTGTAGACCAAAGTCAGGCAATAACCCCAACAGATAATCAGTTTTATAGATGTGCTTGTTGAGTCCAACCTTCTCTCTGGAATTTAAACGAGTGACATAATTGGTGGAGCGAGCGGGATACGTACATACATTATACCCATATGACCTGCATATTGGCACAGGCATAGCGGAGTACATACATGTTGGGACATACTGATTGGAATAAAAAGAAGTATACATTGATGACTTTTAATGGAAGGACGTCCATTGGATATATGGTGCCATTACATTTATGGTAGAAACATTTCATTAAGGCTGGTGACTTTGCAGTGAGAAAGTTCCAGACAGAGTGAATGTGGATAGGTGGTAAGACATTACATACCTAGTCACACGGTCACACGTCTACATAAGTCTTTATCCTATATCTCCTCTTGTGGATGAGAGAGTGGTTGTGATGTACTGTATGGTGTTGGAGATTTATAATATTTAATAGACATAGATAAATGATATAGGTTCTAGGTAGAGTATCGGTTTATAGTGAGTATTCTTTACTGCTTGGAGGTGTCTTTGATCAACGTGCTGACTTATCTGCTGTAACTATGGCAACTCCTAAAGTAACTACAGCTGAACTGAGGGCCAACGGGGAGGCAATTGGTTTAGCTGGTTCCGAGCTAACGGATTACATACAAGAAAGAGAGAGAGAACTTCGTCAAGCGGAAAGGGAGGAGCGGAAGACCCAGTTGGAAGCAGAAGAAGCCCACAAGATAAGGGAACATGAATACCGCATGCGAGAACTGGGGCTCAAGACACAAACTAAGGGAGAAATAGATGGAGTGGAAGGAAATTCTTCGTCACCTGGTGCAACCCATATGAGTGGACATGGTTACCATGCCATGAAGTTTCCCTTAGCTGTCTACGATCAGTCTAAGGAACGCTTTGACCAGTACGCATCTCGTTTCGAAGCAATGTCAGTCGCTATGGGGCTGGATCGGAGCAGATGGGCTCTTAAACTATCCCAGGGTTTAATCGGTTCGGGATTTGACGTGTACACACGCTTACCACCAGGACAGGAAAATAATTACCAGGAATTAAAAGCAGCTTTGATGAAGCATTATGACATCACAGCACAAACGTATAGGAAGAAGTTTAGATCGTCTAGACGAGAGCCGGGAGAACTATTCGCCGCCTACAGTCTGAGGCTGAAAATCCTATCTACAGAAATGGATGGACTTGGCAGAATTCCAGAGGGATTATGAGAGTCTCGAAGAGATGATGGTGGTAGACCAAATGCGAAAGCAAATGTCGAAACCTCTCAGAACCTTCTTGGGAGAACAAGGGGCGGAACGGATTGATGTGGTGAATAAGCTGGCGGAACGATTCGTGGAAGTACATGGTGAAACGGAGGAACTAAGTACACAATCCAAAAGTCAGGAGAAAACAGAGAAAAAGAAACCTAAAAACTGGGAAGGAGAAAAAGGGGAACCTTATATAAAGCACACAGAGGAGAGTTCAGAGAAGGTGAAGGTAGGAAACCAGAGCACCTCGAATTCTCAAGCGAAACGACAAGTGGTCTGAAAAATGGTGTTCATTTTGTAGGGCGGCCTCCCACAACACAAAAGACTGCAGATCGAAACCTAAAAGTTCTTACTTCGCAGCATGCAAGGTGATTCCTACATCGGTGATCACAGACAAGGCTGAGGTCGGCGAAGGAGAAAGGAACAAAAAGGACACACGGAAACCTAGGAAGGGAACAGAGTGCACACACTGCCAGTCGACAACACATAATATTGTGGACTGCAGATGCAAGGCCAAACACGCCAATTGCATAACCAACCTCGAGGAATCAAAAGAGGAAGGCAAGGAAACGGTCAAGGAGATGAAAGACACTCAGGACCAAGAGAGACCACCTGTGGTTGAACTTATTGAAGTCAATGGCCAGCAGGTTGCTTGTCTCTACGATACCGGTTTGGATGGGGAAGCGGTGGTGGACGCCAGCTTGGTAAGCCCAGACCAATTTACAGGGGAGACCATAGAGATACAGCCGGCAATGAGGAGTGCTGTTACCATGACGCTGCCAATCGCCAAGGTGGAGATTAAATCCAGGTACGTCACGGGCATTATTCCAGCTGCTGTATTATCTGACTCCTTATTTCCAATGATCATTGGCACGAAATATGTCTTTTTGGGGATGCCCAAACAGCAAGCCCACAAGGGAACAGTAGTCAGTGTATCTCAAGGGAAGGAAAAAGAGGCAGAGACACTATGCGACAACTCGGAGATAGGAGAATTGCATACTGCCCAGAGGAAGGATACTACGTTGCATCCTTGCTACAGGAAGCTGCAAAGAAGTGCTGAGCCACCAGAACGGGGACAGTACTTTCTGAAGAATCAACTACTCTATCGGAGAGCTGGGAGGGGAGATAACCTGCATGAGCAGTGGGTGGTTCCAGAGACCCACCGTCCTCACATTCTTCAGAGTGGACACATCATAGGCGAGAATCGACATATGGGTGTCAGAGAGACCTTGCAGCAAATATCCGGCCATTATTGCTGGCCAGGAATGACCGGAGATGTACGCCGGTGGGTGAAGTCTTGTTCGGAGTGCCAGAGAGCACCACCCAACAAGCGAATTAAGAGGAAACTAGCTCTTAAAGTGGAAGACAAAGTGGAAGTGTGGAGTCCAGCAGAGACCAATATACTCCAAGTAGGATGGAAAGGACCTTATCCTGTGGAAAAGGTGGTGTCCAAGAACATCTACAAAATACGGATCGGGGAAGAGAAGAAAAATCTCCCTAGACATCTCATTAGGAAATATGAGGAGAGATCCGGGAGCAAAGCTTCACACTTTATGGTGATGGCAGCCATTAGGACAACGGTTACCAGTCCAGACGAAGACCAGAGATCGCCAGTACAACATAGGAGGGCCTATGGGACAGTACGTGATAGGTCAGATTTACCCAACGACAGTAGGAGGGAAATCACAAGTCAGGGAAAGGACAAGAGTGAAAGTTTCACCGGTAACCAAGTTCAGAAGGGGTGGGTAACGTCGGGAAAGGCGAGAATTACCCAGGACTCCAACCAAAGATTGGCTGACCAGATACAACATCGCCCAAGATGGTCCTGGAAGCAAAAGCCCAGGAGGTTTGGGAAAGACGACTCGGTCCGACGAGGACGAGGCGGAACATCCCCAGAGGAAAAGCCGGGGAAACCAAGAGGACATGGAAGCAGTGTTACAATCAGGATGGGACAATCCGTTTGTATTGTGAGCCGTCGCTGACGCAAGTCGAAAGTAGGTCGACTGAACGTACAGGAGCGAGGAGCCAACACTAGTTTCAGTCGTTAGTAGTATAGTAGGGTGTCAATTAGAGCGCCTACTGGATAATGAAGTGAGCATGTGAGGATCCAATCATATCATCAACACGTGATGTTAATAGCTACTTCGCAGAAGCTCAACGCACGATGGATGTGATGGAAGTTGTTGCTGCAACGGGACTTCACAGTGGAATACTTTGGTAAGGAGAATGTAGGAGCAGATTTTTTATCCAGACATCCAGCTCCGGAGGAAGAAGATTAGGATTGTGGATCATGGGAATCAAACCTACAGCGAGAAAGATTCGACGCGGTCTAATCTCTTAAGAGGGGGCCTATGTCACGGAAAAGACTGCAGGTTAATGATTCATTGATAACTTACAGATCAGAATACCCAGGTAGGAGAAGGGTTAACCAAGGAGTGACCAAGCGCATGTGTATGTGGGTCAAGACAGGAATAGCCGACTAACCGGACAGGTAACTGTCGAGTGGAAAATTTGGGTAGCGACAAAGAGAGACAGCATCATGGATCAGTCTATTGCGTTCTGGAGGTAGGGATATACGGAAAAGCCCAGATCTGGAATTTTCCACTGACCAGGGATAATGAAGTCTGAATTTGCTTTGTCCAGCAATGTCAAGGACGATGGGACAAAGATGATCTAAAGAGAGTGGCCACGTCTTTGTGTCAGTTTAGTGTGTGTTCCCCAACTGGACGGAAAGATAGAATTATGTGTCCTGTAATGAAAAGAAATATCCTCCCTTATAATGGGATAAAGTGCTTGGCTGCGGATTAATTTCGATTCGTGGATCTACATTAATTCTATAAAGGAACATAGATGTGTATAAGGTATATTAAAATATCGTTTTAGAATAGGAATATAGATGAGCGTGTATTACCTTTATCATTACATATTATTAGTGGGTGTTTTAGACTGAGGTGAATTCTTATGTCTTATGCGGATGGTGACTTCGAAAGCCTTGTCATTATGGCTGGAGAAGGACACTTGCATAAGTTAGGAGTAAGGGGCGGACGCTTACCACTCGACTTGTTATATTCATCCACAGGTTCCCAGTTTCTAGGGACATTAGAGAAGAAAGAAAAACCTACTCTACGTGAACCAATAAAGTACATACTTAGATCCAGAAAGAACCTAAACAGTTCGTTCAGATGAACAAATACTAACATCAAGTAAAATACAGAAGACTGTATGCTAACACGCATATACCACGGGGGCTCCTAAACAGAAAAAGATGTTAAGGTGGGGCAAGCAGAGACTTCAACCTACATACGACTTGCATACATAGGGTAGAAGGAATAGACAAAGACAATAGTGATAATCATAATAGACAATAGGAAGAACATTGACAATGTGGTGTTTTCTTTTTTGATGATGGATACTTAATATCATGAAACCGATTTGGGCACAGTCATAAACTTACGGGACTTTTATAGCAATACGGTGAATCAGGGGTGAACAGTTTGTTTTCATTTCACTAACGGATTTACCATCAGATTCAAGCCTACGGATCATCCCGGGTGAGCTCTGTCCTGTTTGATGTGATGTCCTGTAATCGTGAAGAATGACTGGCGAGAAGATACAGCTGATAGACATTCTGAGTTCATTCTGTCCACAACCATAGAATACAATAGCAACTACACATACAATATCCATACACACACCGGACATAGTTTTCTTTATTAATAAATCTTTTATTATATGTTGAAGGGAAATGTTGTCGGAGTATGTGTTGAGAGAATAATAGAGAGAGTGACAGAAGTAGATATATGGAAGGGAAGACAGAAGAGAGGAGTGTAGACCAAAGTCAGGCAATAACCCCAACAGATAATCAGTTTTATAGATGTGCTTGTTGAGTCCAACCTTCTCTCTGGAAATTAAACAAGTGACAGAGACATTTTGTGTCTGCTTGCTTTGTTTACCTTAGATGTTCTAATAGTGGCTATAAGGGACGGATTAGTTCAGCCCTGGCTTGAAGAACGTGTTGTGTTAGCTATGTTTGGCGATGCAGATGAGAAAGAAGGCTGTTTGGAGTTATACTGACACAGTTATAATGTATTGAAGTGAATCATGAACAATTTTCTATGGTGTCCGCCATCGAGTGCTGGAGGTCCCGGGTTCAAGCCCCGGTGAGGACCACTATTTTTTGCACGTGGACTTCTAGTAATAAAATTTCCCCTGGTCTCTGGGTAGTGAGATCGGACGCCAGTGTGTATTGTTGCGCAAGTAAAATATCCCTTGGCAGTTGGAAATCCAAAAGAGTAGCCTAACGGCGCTGCCCGGGTAAAATTTCTAGTTAAAAATCTACCAAAGTATTTCAAGGATCCTCACCGATGCTGGAGTTGACTGCTTACGTCCGTAAGGATATGCAACTAACTTTTCTTTTAGTTGCAGTTCTAGCTAATAAACAATCAAAACATGCTGGTGTTGATTGCAAGCGAACTGCAAAAGAAACAAGCAACTAAATTTAACTTGTGGTTCTGAGATATGCATCCATTCATTCATCAAAGTGCCTCGTCGACTGGCGTTGGAGATCATGCGTCTCCACAACTTGCTATCACCAACGGCATATTCAATTCGTGTGCTGACTCTCTTCCGTGTCATGACACAAGACTGTCAAGAATTTGCTCTCGCTGTTTATTTAGCCCTGTCTCTTTTTCCACAAATCTTACCAGTTGTTACATGTTCAGTTTATTTTCCTTCTCATTGTGTGGCCCAAAGAAAATTAAAACTGACTCATTTTGATGTTTGTGATAAGCTGTTTTTGTGATTTAGCATCACTCAAAATGTTCAGATTGTTTATTTTTGCTGTCCAAGAAACTTTTAGCATTCTACTATAAAAACACATCTTCAAAGCTTTCAGAAATTGTTTGTTCTTCTTTATTAATTGTCCAGGAGTCGCTGTTATACGTTAGACCTGGTTCTATATTACAAGCCAGAATTCATTACTGTCTGACAATAAACAGACGGGTGCCACTTTAACAACTTATCTAACTTTTCTAGTCTAGCCTGGGTGGCTACAGCTGTAAATAAGATTGACAGCACCGACCCGCTGTGCTTCTGTAGAGACGAGAAAATTTGAACCGTAAAAGCTCTAAGACTAATTGGATAATAGCCACTGCGGACTATTCCCTTTTACGTGTAACTTTCTGTGCGAATTTTATTCGTAAAACTTATTACAATGAAATTTGAGTTAACTCTTTCACTACCAAACAAAAATTGGGCTGTGACCAAACAGAAATTTATGGCAGAAAATTGGAAGTAGGGGTGTGTTACAATAATGAATTTTAAAATGGTTAAAATGGTAGCAGATCTATTGTATTACATATCAAATTAAAGAGGATTGCACAAGGAACATGACAGTGTTAATAATTAATTGATAGATTACAAATATTATGACAATAATGAGAGGTTTAATAATAACAACTGAAATTAAAGAGGTAAAAATTATTTTAAAAGCTGCTCTTATTAGGTGTTTTCTACACTCCTATACTGCTAATCATGTTTAATTTACTGAATAATCAAACAAACACCGCTTGTCTTCGAGAATATAAACAGTATTACTCATTAAAATCACCCAAAAGGAAGTTTTGCTGCATATTCTGAACCATGTCTCTTTCACAAATAATGAAAAAAAAACAATGGCAGAAAACTGGATGTAGGGGTGTGTCTCAATAATGTTATGAAATACAAATGTTTTACCGCACAATGATGATAAAGATATGTACCGGCCATGTAAATTTTCAGTTTACTGTAACTTAAAATTCCGAAACGGAGCAGAAATGTATCAAATAAACCACTGATCATTTTGTGGCCATAAAAGCACCAATTGCCACCACAGCGGATCAAATGTGGCACCAGATGGACCCTTGGTAGCGAAAGAGTACATCACTTTTTTAGGGTGTTATAGTACATTGTATCAAATGTATACAGTAAGCGGGCAATTTAGTGTGAGCAATTTACCGGATATGGTGGACCTTTGTCATACTTTAAGCGAATGATTTAGTGTCTTATTTTGTAGAAAACAACTGATGTACGGACGATTGAGTAAACTGTTCCTTTGCGAGTCAGAATGTACTTGGGATTACAACCATGGTTTTTACACTTGGATTCCGTTTGTGTGTCCACGGTTTATACTACACTAGGTCTTGTCTAAGAGTTAATCCTGTGTAGGGCTGCCATCTCTTTACCAGTAAATGAGGGACATTTGTGTTGAAACATTAGGTCTTTTTAGGACGCTTTCCCTATGATACCAAATTACATCTTTATTTTTTTTAAATAGATGACTGTCACCTTTGAAAACAGCTTAGTTTTATAATTATGTTATTATACTAACAAAGGAATCACAGGCAAGATAATAACTTGTATACTGTTAACTGAATATCTCAGATTTCTTACATTATCATAATTCAATATTCATTATTATCACGTGTCATTCAAGCTGGCCCAAGCGTTCATGTCTCTCCACAGATATCGGTCTTTCGTGTACTGGATCAACTGAGGTGATGATATTCCCCCATGCCACCATCTCAGTCCACTAACATCATTTCTCTTGATTTGCCTCTTTTCCCATTGATCGTTCCAATTGTCACGAAGCTTCCCAGTGACTCTCATGAACGTTTTCCGTTACTGCCCACTCCACAAAAGCTTACTTTTAATAAGACCAAAGAAATTCACAAAATGGATTTTCAAACTGATCCAAGCTACCTGTGGCCATTGTTCAAATATAACGCAAGATATAACGAATTACTAAACATACTTCATGTCCCTAAACCTAGGATACTTATATAAAATAAGTAAGGCTGCGGAAGTTAATTTTTTAAACGATAAGTTTTTTTACCGATTAATCGAAAACTTTTCTCCCATCAATTATACAAATGAACCGGATGTCGAAAAAATTGTCGGACATTTTAACATAGTGATGCAAACACAACCGAGTTGCAAAATTGTACTGAGTCACCATTGTGTAAGCTGCAGCAAGATGTACCAACAAGATGAAACAGTATGTTTATTATGCTACAGAGTCTTCTACAGGTCAGAGAAGCATTAACTGTCTACATGTCAGATGAAAAGAAGCAATACAAAGGTCCAAAACTGTCAGGTTCAGATTGGGAGAAGATTTCGAAATATGTCAAAGTTTGGACTTATTCTGTCAGACCACGGTCCTGCTTGGCGGTCAAGATTTTGTTTCATGTAGCTGTGTATTGCCACTGCTATCATCGTTGACAAAGCATATGACTGTACACGATGATGATCCGGGCTACATAGCTAAATTTAAGGCAGCATGTATTAATGACTTCAGTGAACGTGTAGCTAATATGACAAGTATTGAAATACTACAGATTGCAACAGCACTTGATCCACGCTACAAATACCTGAAGTGTTTGTCAAAAGATGCAAAAGAACGAACTTGGTCACGTATTGAACAACAAATAGCAGTTAATGTTCATGATGAGCAGATGGAGATTGCTGCAACGAATTATACTTATATTGACAATTAAACCTATATATGAACCAAATGAAGAGAGTATTAAGCTAATTGAGTCTGAAATTGATAAGAAAGTTCGCTGAATCGGTTGACCCTTTACAATGGTGGAAACTTAATGAACATCGATATCCAAATTGGCATTCCTTGCCAAGGACCATTCTGTGCATACTCGGCTACCTCAGTTCCATGTGAACGATTGTTCAGCTCTGCTGGTTATATTGTTAATAAGACGCGCTCGTCACTTGAAGCAAATACTGTCAACATACTCGTCTGTTTGCATAGTTGGTTATTAGATGACATATGAACAAGACAATCAGTGTTATTTCGATTTTTGACAATACGACTATAATGTGAGTTATATGACTATAATTGTTTTGCTTTAATCGAAATAAACGATTAATTAATCGTTAATTTTTCAAAATTTAACTATTAAATTTAATTAATCGGTCGCAGCCCTAAAAATAAGCTTAGCATGCTCTGTTGCTCAGTTGTGGGACAATCTTCCACAAGAGATCAAAGAACACCACCAATCACTATGCACACAGTCGCAACCTGTTTGAACACTACCTCAGTACAGACTATATGCCCCTAAAAACAAAAACAAGTAATAATGAAAATTACAACTAGTTAGTAAACATTCCATACGTATGGCACGTTACACCTTCCTTAGGTATTTATAATGGCCATGGGAAGGCAATAGGAAACAAAACCCGCTTACACTCAGGAAATAAATGATCGTAGACCCCGAGGTAGACCAAGAAGACGGTGGAGAGATAATATATAATACAGACCTACAAGCACTTGGAATCATGACTGGCAAGAGAAGGTCAACCAGAGAGGACGAATGGAGACGGATTGTATCTGCAGCAAAGAACCTCAATGGCTCGGACTACGCTGAAGAAGAAGAAGAAGAAGAAGAAGATGTTAAAAATTCCTTAGACAAATGTTGCGAGTTCCTTGGACTGCCAAAGTAATAACAACGAATGCCTTAAAGAGGATGGCGAAACTATAACATTATATTCAACAATAAGAAAGAGACAAACAGCTTTTTTTTTTTGGTCATGTGATGAGAAGAGAGGCGCTGGAGAACATCGTGACAACTGGAAAGATCGAGGGGAAGAAAGGCAGAGGCAGACCACGATAAATGATGCTGGATGGATTGCGACGTGGCATGGAGAAATATCAACTGCTAAGTTGATCCAGAAAACCAAAGACTGAGATTTGTGGGAGTCATGAACGCCTACGTCAGTCGGCAGGGCACTTGATGATGATGTTAAAAATTGCCGTAGTATGTCATGTATTATTGATTAATTTCAATGCGTTTTAATGATATTGTTCATTTGTGGTCTAAGATTAGTTTCATGAGTGGTGTTGAATGAAATAACCTATGAGAAGAAGTGAAGAAGAGGCAGAATGTCAGATGGGCCTGCGTGCCCTTCGTTCGTTTTGTTCTTCTCATCACGTTCTTCTCATCACGTGGCCAAAGAAGCTGTTTGTATCTTTCTTATTTCTCTATATAATGTTAGTTTTTAATTGCCCCTTTCAGGCAATCGATGTTAGTTCTCTGACAGTCAAAGAATTTCCAACATTCGACCCAGGAACACACATTTATGGTGCTTCTAAGTTCTTCCTAATTGTTCATTTATGTTCGACGATTCACTGCCTTGCAGCAAAAGAAGTGCTATATCTCATTCCATCGCTCTCTTTCTTACATTCAATGAAAGTGATTATTGCAAAGGATACTTTTCATTTTCTGAAATGTAGCTTTTGCTTGTCCGATTCTGCTCTTAATCTCTGCTGTGCATCCTTCATCTGATGGTTTCTTTTTTTTTTTTATGTAATTGTCCGTAGGCATTTAAATTTATCCACTTGGTTAAGCATTTTTCATTATAATGTTAGCTCACATTTTGGTGTCACCTTTTTCTTGAAATAACCTTTGTTTTTGTCTCCTAGATATTCAAGGAGAGTCCTTTTTGTGCACTCTCCGTTACTTCAATGTCCAACCAATTGTTGCAGATCCTTGTATTTTCCGCCATCAATACTGTGGCCTCTGAATTGTAGATTTTTGGCCTCAATTTGATCTCTTTCATTACTACTTCGCTATTGAGAGAGAAGAGATCCGGTGACATAATACATCTCTCTTGTACTCCTAGATTTGTATGGTGTATGTGTGTGTGTTTCAAAATTGCTCTCTTTATTTCCTATTTTAATAACTGCTACTTTTTCTTCAGAAAATATTCTTTATTATTCTTAGATCTTTTCCATCAATGTTGGTATCTTCCAACATTTTAATCAGTTTATTATGTTGTACTTTATCAAATGGCTGGTATACTCTGTAAAGCACAAATATATGTCCGTGTCTCTATTTATCTTTTTATTAGTGTTCGCAATGTGTGTATTGCAATATTTGTACCTTGTTCTTACACAATTCATGCTGTTCTGCATCAATTGCCATATTTTGTTCTTGTTTTTCATTTTATAATTCCGGATGGCTTAGTGACATGATTTACGAGGTCGGTTGTGCGAAGTTACGCTTTCAATTGCTCATGGTCTGTTTGGTAGAGCTGTAAATAAGATGTCAGCACATTACTACGTAAATATCACTGTTGTAACATTTCCAGGAGCGGCTGGCCGAGTGACTAAGAAGAGGTTCGAATCCTCGGTAAGGTGTGGATTTTTTTATGTGCGGGGCAAACAGAAAATCCTAACCTGCACAGTTCGCGGCGACTGCACTAACCAGCAGCCTTAATTCTTCAGGCTCTAGAGAACCCCACTCCCTGCCTACACTGAAAGGTTCTATAGGCAGTAGATGGCAGTACAATTTCTACATTTTGTTAATATTTTTACTACAATTCTCCACGTATTTCTAATTCTTCTGTTGTTGTTCTGTGAGTTCGGCTGTTTTTCCTTTCCCTTCAAATGCGTTCTTAGCGTCAGCGAAACGTCACAATATGAAAGACGAGAGGGACTTTCATAACAAACCTGTAGAAGTTAAAGTAAATTGAACCGAGTCCCAAACGGTGAAAGTTACCTTCGCGTTAAATCAGAACTTTAGCTCAAAACATGGTACGGCTAAAAGTATGAGTAATACACTACAAACATGCATTAATTGGTGTCTGTCCAGAACAGAACTAATATGGGATGACAGAGTCACCATTGTAGAGTTTATGGGGAGAAGAAGACACATTTCACTGGGTTGTTTGTTTGAACTCAAGCGTAGTTCATATGCGTACTACTGCTTCCTGTGCTGTGGACCGATGCTTGCGGTGTGGTTAGTTTTCTTATTAACAATGCCCTCGCCATCAATCGAACCCACTCCGAGTTCCGAGTTACTTGTAATTTACGTCCCCAAGTCAAGACGAGACGTCAACATTTTAGTCCAGCTAAACGGTGTAGGAGTTGAACCGTTACCGTCGGCATCAGCACACAGGAAGCTTAATATCGTGCGCTCTTATTCACGGGGTCATGCTGATCTCAACGCATTTCAGTGAATCAAGAGGTGAGGTGAGGATACTAGCGCTTGATCGGGCAAAACATTGCGACACCCTGAGACCCCTGAGACACTCAGAGAATGTTTAAAACATACAGTCATTTGTCTGGAAACTTCACGGCAAACATTGAGACAACCTGAGAAGACTGTAACTATACAGTTATTTGTCTGGAACCATTACGACAAACATTGAGACAACCCGAGAATGCTGTAACAAGATAGTCATTTGTCTAGAACCCACATGACAAAGATTGAGACACTCTGAGAATTCTTAACTAGAAATCATTTGTCTGGAAACACACATGGCAAGCAAAGTAGAGGAATACTTAAAACAACGGAGAAGAGAAGTAGAGAAGGAATGAATTCTATGAGAAGGACATCGACGAGCTGCATTGGACAGCTACAGATGGATCGGCTTGAAGTAAGCTGGTCAAAGACCTATGCCCCAAAGGGGGAGCGGGGGGGGGGGTGTGAAGAACGAAAAAGACTTAAGTATGAAGCAATTATGTTTCTGTATATGCTGCAAATTAATGCTCGATGTTGAGAACCTTCTTTTACATAGTGTTAGAAACTCTGTTTTCATAATATCATCATCATCCAGTGCTTGCCCGCTGGTGTGGGCAATCATGCTCGCCACAACGTTCGATTTCCGAACGTCATGGATAAATTCATGTGTTGTCTCACATCCGTGTCATGAACATAAGACTGTCCAGAATTTTCTCACACTGCCTTCCTCTATCTCTCTTTCAGCACATCTTTCCGGTTGTCACATGTTCCAGTGTTTGTCTTCTCATATGTGACCAAAAACGGTGACTGCCTCTGTCTCGATGTTTGTCATAAGTTGTTTTTGCGACTCCAGCTTTCTTAAGACGTCGGATTGCTCTTTTGGGCTGTCCAATTAATATTAGCATTCTTCTATAAAACTTCAATAAATCTCCAGGCTTCCAGTGATTTTTCCCCCGCCTGTCTGCTAATTGTTCACGACTCGCAGTCGTAAGTTAAAACTCGTTCTATGTACATACAGAACTTTTTTCTGACTTTCAAGGACAGTGACTTATTGTACAAGTTGAGTTGAGTTGAGTGGAGTTGAGTTGAGTTGAGTTGAGTTAAGAACCGAATCACTGCACTCAGGACATTCCATACGTGCTTCCATCCCCTCGTTCAAAGCCACGCAAGAGTCATACTACTAAATCGTTCCCACCGCTATCTGATTAAAAGTTCTCTGAGTCTTCCCTCTCAGTTTTTGAGATTCTCCAGACACCCCTGCCGATCCCCCGCAATCTCATTCTTTCCACCTATGGGTTCTCAATTTGTTCTTTTCACCTTCTCCATCTGGTCCACACAAGCGCACGACCACTGCCATGGTCTGGTTCGTACAGGCTGAACCATGGCATGAGTGGTAACAAAGCGCGGTCTGCATGAAGAGATCATGCGAAGTGACCTACACGGCAGTTGTCACAAAGCATTGAAAAGTGTGCAGGACGTTTTTCGCAAGAGAAAGAAGTCACCTTAAAATCAGTTGGATTGATCTACGGTCAGCGTGGACTAGTTCTGAGTTATAGAGTATGTTAATATTATGCCGTTCTTTTAGAACAGTTTATTGTTTAGGCTCTGTTTTTTTTATATGTGTGCATCTTGTGTAGAGCAAATGATTGTATTATCGACAGTGTCAGTGATAGCCGCCTTAGTAAAGTAGAATGTGGAAACTCTACAGTAGTGTTATAACAGATGACGTTGAGTTCAGTCTAAGTCAGGGGTGGCCAACACGAGGCCCGCGGGTCACATGCGCCCGCCGGGAGTCATGTTGAGGCCCGCGGAGCTAGGTCAAATGAACATAAATGTTAAACATTTATTTGACATATCACCAAAAGAACATACATCTTGAGTCGTTAATATCATATATTTTAATTATAGCAAGAGAAATGTGAAATATCTTGCATGTTTTGAAAAAATTTAATTGGTTTGGTATTTATAA